>JAIPRL010003195.1:0-49465 GCA_025469235.1 Pemphigus obesinymphae | reverse complement strand
ATCACCATCAAAATCAGATCCATAATTTACCTTGTTATTAAGATTTATATCTGTATCTTCAACGTCGTCATTACATATATTATTATCAACGATATTTGTAGTTTTAACACTAAAATACTAAAGTAAAGAATTTAATTTTTTCATTTTATTTCCAATAAAATATGTTATAATATGTTTATTAAAAAATTTTAATTTAGGATTTTGTATTTTGAATCTTTATACACAGTTTGAATGTGATAACAAAATATGATAGAAGGTTAACGGTCTTGGTAAACGGTGACGGCCACCTAGATCCCCGGTCAACTAAAACTCTATGGTTATCCGAAAAAATGTTTAGATTAACTTGATACCGTGTAAATGATAACAACATAAATTAAAAAAAAACATTTATCTATCTTAATTAATTTGTTAAAAATAAAATTAATATTTTGTGGATGTATATAAAAAATATTAATTTTTTTTTATATAAAAATCGTGGGGGGCTGAACTCCGTCTTATCAATTTCATGGGGGGGGGGGCTGCAGCCCCATGGCACCCTTGGTATTATGGATTATCCGGCTAATTTTTTTTGTTTTTTAATTTTTCGTAATTTTACGTTTACAATAAATATAGTACACACACCATTAGTATGTATTGGTATGTGACTAAATGTTTACACTGCGGTAGACTACCCAACAGATTTATGAATTCACATTCTGGCGTGTTCTGTTAAAATACCTATACGGGCAAGACGTTAACGAAAGTCGAGTTTCTCTCACACACGGGAGTAAGTGTATATTATATTCGGAAGTTTTACGAAGATAAATCAAACATCGGTATTTTTATTCCATATTTAACTGTATTCTATTAGTAATATCCAAATTATTGATAGTTATGCACACTATTGTATTTAATACCTTCATAATTCTAATGGACAAGACATATGTATACTTAACCAGCACTACTATGATTAGTTACAATTCGATTTCAAATAAAAATTCATGTATATTTCGACTAATTAATAATTCATTTTATCCGAAAACTAAATTTTTGATAGGTATACAATATCAAAAATTCCAAGATATACACATTTCCATTTTCATCTTAAAAATGATACAATTGTATACTATATATAATATTGCGAGATATCAAAATCTCTCCTCGGGTAAATTGACACACTTTGGTCACAATCGTATTTTATTATTTTCAAGTAATTGAATGTATCATATACGTACATTGTCACATTCAATTAACAAATTTTATGAATTTTTTCTTCAGAAACATTTTTTGACCATGTTTCATAAATTCAAAGTATCATATATTTGTTCAATGTCCAATAAATAAATATAATATAGGAATATTTCGTTTGTAACCATTTGTACATATTTTCAGGATTTGTATTTTCTAAAAAATAATTTAATGATATTGTTATATGAGTGTACGTTTTTAATTTTTATCCTTCCTCCGAATCTGAAATTCTAAACCAAGGAGAACTGTTAAAAATTTATAATAGTATTATTTTTTAAAAGTATAAATATAAAAGTTTAATAATAATTTTTGGTATTTTTATTTTTTGAAGGCTAGTTTTTACAGAAAAAAAAACTATATTTTGACTCAAACCAAAATCGAGTTTTCAAATTTTGCGGAAACGAGTATGATATTATTTTTGGTAGAAATGTGGTTTCGTGTCTTTAGTCACGAGTCGTTGCATTTAATTTGGTATAACGCTGCCGGGTGTAACAACGAACACACGTTGACTTTGATATGTTGACATGACGATGATGGTAAACATTTGCACGGGATTTTGTATGACGGTTGTCGCAGCCAAGTTGTTTGGTAGGTTCCTATATATAATATATATATATATATATATATATATATATACATACATATATACAGTGTAAAATAATTACAAATATTAGTGTAGTGGCCCCGTTCTATTATAAAATAAGCTTGATTTTTTCACAAAAAATGTCTATCTCGATTTGTTTGTATGATTCGCGATAAGTATATATCCGTTTTTTAGATTTGTTATTTATTGTATTAAAACGGTTGTGCAGATTGACATGATATGTCAATAATCGCACTCGTCCGTGCATGTCATGATCAAATTGATTCAGCCGATACAATTTATCTGACATTTGTTGGTATAATGTTTTTATTGAACCTGAAGATTTATTTTTTAATTTATTAAATGTATTAATTTATTGTGATTGCGTATAGAAAAATGATTATTGAGTACAAAACTGTATCAATGCTTAGTATTTATTTGTTTACAATTTAAATTTCAAATATTGATTTAAGATTTTATAAATATAAAATTGATCAAATACGTTTCACCAATAAAGACTGGTACGGTTATCATATAATATGTACTATGATATACTGTCATTAAGTGGTATACAGTATATGCAATCTGTCTACTGCATATTCACTGTCCAACAAAAATATTTCAATTTCTATTAAGAGGACCAGTGATTTATAGTAGTAAAAAAAGTTTACTACAAACAAATTAAATTACTTTTTAAAGTGATTTTAGAGTTAAAACACCTATTATGACATTTTTTAAGTGAATTCATAGAACGCAGAGACCAGGCGGATGTAGTTTTTATTGACTTCAGAAAAGCATTTGATACAGTTAACCATAGTTTCCATAGTCCATAGCCCATAGTCCATAGTCCATAGTCCATAGTCCATAGTCCATAGTCCATAGTCCATAGTCCATAGTCCATAGTCTATAGTCCATAATCCTTACTAATGAGAATTCAAACTACTTGGTTTCGGCAATCCTCTACTTTCATGACTTCTATCCTACTTTTCATATAAAAAATAATTTTTAAAGGTCCTTGAATTGATATCTGTCTAGTTAGATATTCCGTCAAGTGTTCCTCAAAGAGGGTATTTGAATCCTCTTATTTTTATCTTATTTGTTAACTTTATAAACGAATGGGTTTCCTAGGAATAACGAAGGAGTTTTGTTGATCACATAATTTTTTTTCGAAAATTAACTCTTAATAGCTCCCTTCTAAATGGTACTTTAGACATGCCTGATTTCTCAAATATTTGTTTTCGTGTTCCTATTCATCATACTAGAGACCATTCTATTTTTCATATTCCGTCCTACTCGTATGATCATAACTAGGGCTCGGGTCTTGTTGCAATAAAACTATTGGAAATATGCACTTAAAATAACTGAAATATGCAACTAATTTTTTTTTTTAAGAATTTTATATTAAATCAATAAAATATAGCAATAAAAATTGTAAAACGTTTTTATTTTATTTATTTTTATATTAAATTGTACAAGAAAATTAATCTAAAGGATCTACTTATTTTTCGTCTTTTGCTTCTACAATAATAAAAAAAAGACTGCATTTTTAGTTTTACAAAAATTCAAAAACAATGTTATAAAATATTTACCATTAAAATTGCACTGTACAATGAGACATTTTTTTTATGTTTTCGAATTTAAAGGAACGGCGATTGTGGGTTAACCATATTTTTGTACATTGAAAAAAAGTGTTCCACGTCTACAGATACTATATTGCCACATATTTTAAATATAAGGAATAATTTACTTTAATATCTTTTGGTAATCTCTCAAAACTTTCTCCGTCTCGGAATAAAATTTTAGTAATTTTTACCATCATTTTGGAATTCTCGGTTTTCTTTAATACAGTTCCTACTTTTATTTTCACTGCTTTTCCTTGCATTCTGCATATATTGGTTTAATTTTATTTTTGCTTCCTCTGCTATCGAAATAGCACTAACAAGAGTTAATCATTGTTTTTCAATTATTGCGTTGAGTATATATGAGAAGTAAAATTTGACGAACACGAGTTAGTTTGAATAATCAATTCGATCGAATGAGTTACGTAAATATGCTAAAAATAGCAATAAATTTCAAACATTTGTTAAATATGCGTTTAGTCTAAAAAATGGCAAAATATGGAAAAGTTGCAAAATAAATATTCGTATTTAAGTTCGTTATTTCTCAAAACTAATTTATATCTCATTTTGAATATTCTATAACTATTATTGAAGAATAATTGAAGTCTCGAGCCCTAGTCATATTCATTGATTGTATTAAATACTTCGCCTTGCGAATAGTTATTAATTTTAGAAATATTATTTGTTCTTTTGTCTTTCTTATTACCATTATCTCTGTTTTGTATATAATATTTTTCTTATTTGTAAAATACAACCAGGTCTTTGATTAATAATAAATAAATATTTTGGGGATAAGAATATTAGAATTTAGTAAAACATTAATTAATAAAAAAGTTTATGCCATTTAAAAAATTAAAACAAGATTTTCTGTGCATACTATATTGAATAATATAATTACAGTAGCATTAAACAGCTACATATTGCTCATCTCCAAAGTATCCTTCAAATATTTTATAATAAGGGTTTTATCTCAAAAACCATAATAAATGCATTTTTGTTTATTTTTCGTATACATGTTTATGAACAAATTGCGTGATTTACAACAGTAAACGATACATTATGTAATATTATTTTGAGATAACTTTTAAAATGTATTTTAATATTTTTTAGTTGTAAAATTTTAATTTTTCTTAAAAATGGTGAAAATTACCTATATTGAAGAATTCCTTAAAATTGAAGGTTGTGGGTTCTCTTAAGTACGCGTATTTATTAAAGATGAATTTGTATACCAGAATGTCGATGAATTATGTATAGACGAATTTATAGTAAAGTAAATAAACAAATATAGTATTTTGGATCACTATAACCATTATTTTTCGAATCACACTCATCTTCCATGTGCATGAGCATATAAATTTTTTCATTCGTTTTATTTTTATCACAGGATTTGTTGCTAAATGTTTCCTTAGGGTTTTTCGAGTTTTATGTTTAAAACTCGAATCTATCATGCTTTTTGTTTTTAGTACACAATTTATATGAAAAGTTATTTTCATTGGAATGTTATTGGATAATGTATTTTTTTTTATATTTTCGAGGGTTTTCATATATAGTTAAATACTATATTCTTTATATATTTATTTATAAAGTTACTAGTATTTTTATTTTTTGTTTCTGTACTTACAATATATACATAATATGAAATGTCCAACTTGAAATAACCACAAAAGAAGATATTATATAATTTATACCCAAATAACAGCATTTCGTTCTATATATCGGCAAAGTGAACCGTTACAAATTATTTTGACAATGTCTATATCTCAAATACAACAACATTGTATTTACTGTATGTATGTATATATAGTATCGTATCGTATCTCATACTTACCTATATAGTAATAGTGAAAATCAGAAAATAAATTTTTACCCAAGAAACCAATATTATTGTGGTGATAAACAAATCACCAGGAATAGTATGTGCAATAAATAAACTGTATTCCCTGGGCATTTCACGAAATAGTAATAAAAACAATATGCTCGTATTTTATGTATTACGTTGTTATTAATTCCAGTCTCGTATTTGGCTGTTATGCGTCATCTTGGTTATTAGGTTTCCCAAACCATCTATTCTTGTTTCAATTGGTATATAATTGTCAAAATAATTTAAACGTTTGAGCCAATGGTTGAGTAGGTAATATTATTTTGCCAAAATGTATGTAATATTTATTGATTTTAATGGTGTTAACTAATGAAAAAAACAAAATTAAAAATGTTCTATCTGTATTATACACACTTTCTTGTTGCGTCTGCATCATGAAATTAATATATATTTTTTAAAGAATACGTGTTAAATTTTATCAAGTGCAAATTTACTCATTTTTCAATTTAATTAACTACGTCGCAATTAAGACTCATATAATTTCTCATTAGTTTCTCATGCTTATACTTAAAACATAATTGGTTTTCGCCAAGATAAAAAAAAAAAAAAAAAAAAAAAAAACAATTATAATATAATATGAATCGTTCAAGTATATATAATTTTGAATTGTGAAAAGTTTAAAATTATAATCTTTCTGGTGGAAGATATTTTGTAATAAATAATAACTTTAAAACATGTTTTATTGCTAAAAAGTTACTTTATATATGAATTTTTTTTATTGTTGTTGAGGGACGTGGAAATGCAATAAATAGTCTTCAATGTTGGTAAAGTTTAACCAAACAAAAATATTATTTTATAGTAGATGTCTATAATATAAGTATTAAAATATTACTATATGACGCAGCTGTGAAGTACTTTTTTTCGATTTAATTTATTATCGATAGGTTTTATTTTATTTATTTTTAAGTATTTTTGATTTAAGTTGAATATACTTTTAAAATCGTTAACTTTTTATACACCATATTGTTCTTATAATATGACAATTTTAGTATGCATTTTTATTCGATAATTTATGTTTATTATCCATTTACTAAGCAAAGTGAGAAATTTATTGATTTTATACAATGAGTTTTTTATTTTGTTTGTCAGGTTTTTCGGCTAAAAGGAGTGCGCATCAGAAGTTTAACAAAACCTTATTCATACTTTGTAAATTTGATATGGATGGTATTTTAGAGGATTATTTTTTTATATTTTCCATTAGTTCTTGAGAAATTGTGTAAAGTCATCAAAATCCTGTTTAAAATAATATTAATATTATTACGGAACATCAATATTTTAATAATAGATATACATTTTTGATTATTTATTTTTAATAATTCAAAAAAGAAATAACACTAAAATTTCACCAATTTTCATTATAAAATGTATTAAATGACGAAAATTAATCTAGTTTGCAGTTGAATTGCTAATAGAAAAACTATTTACATGCTAAAAATTAATGTTCCAATAGTAAATAAACTCAATTGTAAATATTGAATATTTGTTTATACCTATATAAATTTTTTTTATAATAAATCAAAAAATTATATAGTATATTAGGCGAAATAAATAATTTACTAATAGATAACAAAAATATAATGAAGGAAGTTTTCGTGATTTTTTAAAAATCAATATTATTAATTATTATCTATATAATTTTTTTATAAATTAATTTTTTTTATCGGTTATCCAGTAATTTTTAAAAAATACTAAACTTTATCCCAGGCGATGGTGATGGTATACCGAGCTCTACCTATTTATATATATATATGTATATAACTAGATCTTGGAATAGGTATATTGTGATTTTATTGCATTACTTGTTAATTTTTTATTATTACCTAGTTATTTTATTGTTAATTTTATAAGCTATAATTGTATTATATAAAATTTTCAATAAACTATCAAAACAAAAATGAATAGGTATTATAAAAAATAATAAGTATATAAAAAAAGAATATGTGCCGAGAGTATTCAAAAAAATATTATATATGTAACAATACTAGTTTCGACCGTAATTCATCATCAGGTTACCACATATTCTTTTTTATATTTATTTATTTTATTTTTATATAAGAGAGGACCTATTACATTTTTTAAATTAATTAATTTTATAATTTTAAATCAATATCAAAAGTTGTCAGATCATACTTTTGCAATATCTACAATAATATCATATGAATACATTATCTACTTTTACCATATATTGGTTTGTATTTGATATATATATACATATATATATATCAGTGATAATATTATTGAGAGTTGCGCGTTGAATTTTTTTTTTTTATATATTCCTTTAATCAATATTCATAATATTTGTGATATCTTCGGACGTTTTATGTATCTAGTGATCTTTATGATGGTCAGTGGCTGTATTATATTATGCAATTATTGAAACAAGTCCGTCTCTGATGACAAACGATTTGGGGGCCGCGCCCGGCTTAACCCTTTAACCGCCGTTGCCATGCTTTTCGTTATATTATTATTAAATTGATAATTTCTTTTTGATTAAATTATACGGTAGTCGTTCACTTTTCGGATGGGCGGTACGACGGACGAGGAATGACGATAGTCGGTGTAGTGGGATAGTGTTTTCATTGTAGCGCACCACACATTCACTGTTAATAAACCGCCGCCCGGCCGGCAAATTGCTACCACACCTCTATAATTGCCGTCTCGTCCCCCCGAAGGCGGCGGCCACCCCGGTTCTTCCGCGACCATCCGTTCGCGTATGAGTTATTATTTTTTAATCAAATTTCATTTAATAAACGTTTTTTCCTGTTGTTTTTTTTTTATTATTATTATTATTATTATTATTATCTGTAATTGACAGACCGTAATTGACAGGCAACTCGACCGAAATAACGTAAATAACGACATTCCCTGCAAAGTGCCTATTCTGTTGACCGATTTTGACACATTGATTTAAATAAATGCACCGGCTTATATATAGACATTATAAATGTCAAAGTCGTTGTAATAATGCCATTACATTTTTTTTTTTTTTTTTTTACGTATTGTTTACGGTTTAACATTTTGATTTTGCGATACGATCGAGTGAATCACGTCCAATGAAAGTTATATAAAACATACGAATATAAATGTTATTTAGAACTAAAGAAATAAATACAATTACTAAAAACCTATTATAAATCTGTTACGAATGTTATTGGTATTATCACCCCTTTGATTTGTATATTAAATTAATTTTAATTCTCTCATAGCAAGTTGTATTTTCAAAATTGTGTTCCTATAGTTTAGTTGTTATTAAACTATTATGTAACGAAAAGTTAGTTGAAGAGTTTAAAAATATTAAAATTATATATATATGTATATATTTTTCATTCATTCTTATTCTGCAGGGTGGCGCAAACGATCATAATAACTGGTTACCCAATAAATAACTTGGATATCGGTTCGATAAATATATTTCTGGTTGCCCAAACGATATATTATATTTTATCGATTCAACAAAAATTATATTGCTATAGGTTTGATAACTTTGCCCGTTTTTGTGTCCTGTAACTTTGTTGGCATAATAAAAATGTCTCATTGTTTCTATTATGTTTGATAATAATAATAGTGGTTCCCACAGAGTATTAATACTTTTTTTTTGTAATCTATGGAATAATATCCAAAATATTTTTCTATTGGGTAATTCTGTTATTTATTTATTTATTTATTTTTTTTTAAAGAACGTTTGTGTAACATCTAGTCTCTTATTCTATAAACTGGATATAATTATACCTACAACCTATACCTACCACCTGGTCAAATTGCTTTTACTTTTTAAAGATCATTAATGTTTAATTTGTCACTAAAATTTTATAAAAAAAGTTAGGAAATGCACACTCACGATATTCTGATTTTTGAACATAGTTTTTTGGTTATTTGTTGTATAGAAATTTAAAATAATTATTTTTATTTATAATTTTTACAAATAATAAAATTAAATTACGACTTACGAGTATAATAACAAATATCGTATTCATAAACGTAACCGTGGCAACGAATTCTAATGACAGACAAACGGACGTTGGGAAATATATGTACTTTGATTGTGACGTATTTCTCGGTTTTCGTATATTCCTACTCTCTAGTAACTATATTTACCTTTACGACAACAAATCTATAGGACATGTGGACAGATGAACATATATAATAGAGATATAATGGTATCCATAATTAGGTATTATTATCGATAGTCCATCGGAAATGAAAAGGAAGGCGTGTAATAAAGAAGAATAGGGGAGAGCTGCAAACGAACCCTAGGATTGAATATAGAACAGAAGAATTTTTAACATGTTTGTAATTTGATAAAAATGAAAAATCCTAATGCAAATTTTTCATTGAAAATACGTGTAGATACTTCGTTCTCTTAATGATATATTTAATGAAGTAAAAAAAATATATATAAACCGATTAGACAATTATTATTAAAACCAGGTAAGATTTCCCTCCTCATTTCTATAGATAAGTATCTAAAATTAAATTAAAATTAAAATAATCTAATAATTGTTTAAAAAAAATTTTCTAATACCTAATACTACATTAATATCAATAATATAATTTTATATTGCTTATAAATCCGTAAAAAAAGAAAAAAAAATAGATTCTTAGAAATTAGGATTTAATATGACTATATGAATCACATTTGTAATTTGAAAAGCATCGTGTATGTCATAAAAATATGCAAATTAAATGAAATTCAAACTTATTATATAACACGGATTTCTTTTACAGCAAAATATATCTAAGGGCAAAATATTATATATTATAATTATTTGTAATTAAAATAACACAAAATCATTTTAAAATAAATTCAAGAAAATTAAAATTTGCTGGAAAAAATTCTTACTAAAATATATTTTTATACATAAAAATTATATTTAAACAACACACTATACATTTGTACTGCACATTTGTGCATTTTCGTATTACATACTAATTGTTGTAATGTACATCAAAATAGGGATTCCAATGTCTTATCAAATGTATTTAATTAAGTTGTTTAGAATATTATACATATATTTATTCATAATATGTATTCATAGACGATACCTATTTTCCTTGAAAACAGAATTTAATACTTTTAAGTATTTAATGGAACTATATAAAAAAATTTTCTGTTTTTCGATCATAAAAAAATAAACAAAATGAATAAATTATTTTAGTATTGTATTGAAATAGAGAATACATTTGTAAATTATAGGTACTATATAGTTTTCCCAATAAGAATCTTAATAAGAAATGTGGCTATAGCACACAATTTTAAATTAACTCTACGGCCTGAGGATGTGGAGAAATATATCAAAACTTATTAGTTTGTTTGTGACGCGTAACGCTATGATGACTAAAATTATAAGCGGAATACGAAACATTAAATTATAATATGAACTTGTGTTGATGAATATTGTACATTGAATATTTATTTTTAATAATTTATTTCTTTCATTATTATTATTTAACAATTTTTGTTTATAATATAATTAATTATATAATGATTTACGGTACATTTATATTTTTAGATTTCATTAATTAATTATTAACGTTTTTAATCAATTTTCAAAGAAAACCGTAAAATGCTATACACATGCAAATAAATAACAATATACTATTTTATGATAAATAAACTACAAGAAATTCAATTTTTATGGTGTAGATACAAATTTCAAGAATTAAATTCAATACATTTTTATTCTTATTCATTTATTATACTATTTAAATAATAACTGTTATACTAACTAATATCATTTACTCGTGTTTTTAATTTTGCTTAATTTTGGTTTAAAATATGTAAACAATGTGCAATTTCCTAGTTATATTTTATTCCAGTACAAACTTTTGGTTTTCTGGTAATCAAAAAGTGTATATATGGTATTTCCTTGTGCGGAAAATAGTGTGCGTGTGATAAAAATGTAATAGATAATATTATATAGTACAGTTATACAGCATAGTTTTAATATTTAAAGCAAGGTCGTCGCAGTCACATTGGCTGTCTATCTATCGGGCAATATATCAAAAGCACGCTACGTAGTACGTAAATCATGGCGTTTTTGTTAAATTTAGAGTTTAAACACCTATTATCAAATTAGAAACATTAATATTTACAATGGTATCTCGAAGTTTTATGTGTACAATTTTACCTTACAATGTTACAGTATTCACATTATTAATAGCTGTAACTTTTTCGATAGACGATATTTTACTAAAAGACCTTAAAAATATTTAAATTTGTTAATAACTATATAACAGTATAGGCGTTTAAATACATTTAATCTTATGAATTTAAATTTTAAGTTCTGGGTGGAATACTTTTTCTATAGATATTACGCCTCAGAAATGTAGATACAATGTCCTCTTATTTTTTACGATAAAATTTAAAAATCAAAAAAATATTAAGTATTATTATTTAGGTTAAAAATAAATTACATGTATCACATTATGTAATGTATAACATTATATTGTATGGCCCGTATGAGTATGAATAATATTATATACGAAAAAAAAGTATAACTTTAGCGTTCTGTCAAATGTACCCATCAACTTTGTGTTTGCACGTGTATATAATATTTGCATTCCACGATTTTCTGTAAAACTCTTCCATTTGTATTTGCACAGACCGTTTTGGAACTGTAAATATATTTTCTGTAAACGATTTAATAAAATGAAATAAAAAGCATTTTATTTTTAATCAATTGACGAAGAGCAAATAAAATACCTTGATTAATTGGAAATTAAATGTAAACACGTTGTTCTAGGGGACCTCCAGTATTGCTATTTGAATCGTTTACATATTGTAATATGCATAACACATATTTGTATATTTATTATGTAAATAAACATAATATAATTTGTAAATTAACGCTCAATTTATAAATAATTTGGTCTTTCATACTACATACTATATTTTATTTTTTTGGGTACATGCGCTGACTAGACTGTAGAGAACTCGGCGAGAGTACCGACCGAAACCCAGTGTGATTAATACGCACTCAACAGTCGGCTTATTGTGTTTACATTCATTGATTAATCGAATACAATTACCGTGGAAAAAAACCACAGCAGTGGAAAAAAAATCTAAGTAGAGATTTAAAACATTTACAAAAAACCCGCGCGTTTCATTTAAATTATACAATTATATACATATTTTATAAACGTGTCGAATACAGAATATAAATAAAAACCCCACGGTCTTTGCTATCTGCTCTGCTCCACTTACGTATTTTAGTTTAAAAATGCCACAAGACTCTTACTAACAACTAACAATGCATCATTGAACCGTTCTCCTGAATCCCTCCCCCAGAAAAAAAACTTGCAAGCAACCATTTTTTTTTTTTTTTTTTTTTTTTGCTGTAAATTTTGCAACAAATCTGAATTCCGGTGTTTGGATTCGAACTTCCAACCATCACTTACTTTTAATTTTGTACTTGCGCTTAACCGATCGAGTTACGCTCCAATGATAAAAACGTAGTCGAAATTGTAGGTACATATATAAATGTTCCAGTAATAGTGTACAATTACAGTCACGGCAGAGGATGAGAAATTTTTTGAATTGCCTCAGCGCATTCAATAGCGGTTAGATCGAGCTTGGACCGGTGGAAAAATGTGTTGTACAGTGTACACTAAAGTATATAACATACTAAAAGTCACATTTTTGGGTAGACCAAGATTGAATTCTGGATTGCTCATAATTCAAGGGGAAGTAAACCTAGCGCCTCACAGTTTTGTCTACCCCATTTTTCTTAAAGCCCCTGCATAAAGGTGCTCGTTAGGGGGGTCAGAAAATGGACATACCCTCTTTGGAGAATTAAAGAAAAAAAATTTACTTAGTATGTTATATACCGGAGTGTATAACAAATTTTGACTTCAGACCGAGTACGATATGACTAAAATTTAATGCGCAATAACAATTCTACAATTTCTCCTCCTTCGCCGTACCCCTATATTATCGTACACTATTCCACGAGCAATTAACCCTCAATACTAAAAGACCCATATTTTCGTGGTTTTAAATATACTTCTTCCCTTTTTAAAACTTAATATCTATGGGTGCCTATATTGGCCATAGGGGGGGGGTTAGGGTAGGGACATATCCTTCTGGAGAATAACTTAATAATGAATTATGGCTAAAACTGGTAGTTTATAACATGAAAATATTACAATTTATTTAGGTCTGTTCCCTCTAAAATTTATCCTATCGGCGCCAAATATTGAAATATGAACAAAATGATAATGTTGAATTAAACATTTAATTTTCAAATATTCAATGAAATGTTTTTCTACATTGAACTTTAAACATTAATTATTTTACATTCATTACATTTTTATTAAACGTTTATTCTTAAACATTCAACTATTACCGTTAGGTACATCAAATATTTATCATTAAACATTTAACTATTAACGTTGCATTAAATGTACATTATTAAACATTTAACTATTAATGTTACATCAAATGTTTAAGATTACCAAATGTATATTGGAACACTTTTGAAAATGGATGACCTAAATTTATGGTTAATGTATAAAATATAGCGTTTAGATAAAACTTAAAATGTTAAAGTGACAGATGTATAAGATATTGGATGTGGACACTCATTTTGCGTCGTTTATTCTGTATAGTATTTCACTATATAATATATCATCGGAATATATAATGATTAATTAAATACCTTATTGTTGGCTCATTCAATAAAATAATAACCACGGGGAATAAAATTAATTAGTGTTCTTAATTTATGTCTAAATGTCCGATGAATTTTACTTATATTACACTGTAGGTAAACTGTCACGAAAGAAATAATGTTTCAACTTCTAATAAGTACATATCGAATATTCGAAATTGTTTAAATAATTGGTATTGTTGAATTGTAATATAATTTTGGCATGTTTTAAATTGTTCAAACTTACACTTCAGTTATGTGGATTTCTAGTATAGTAATTTGAAATCGCTCTAACAATTTATGTTTCTACTTGAATCGGCTGAATCGCAATTTATTGGGTTATTCATCTTGTCGCGATAATCACAGGAAATAGCATCGTTTACGTCATATACATTTTTTTTTCGGATAGACCTTATTCGAGCTACCTGAAAAGGAAGAAAAAGTTTTATGATTGAACCATAATCGGGTGCGCAACCATTTACTCTACGGTGTGTCTACGTGACTATTTTTTAACTCATTAACGTGTTCATCGTCATATAAAAACTTATAATTGATTTATAATTGACTGGTAGTGTATTTTTGCAATTACAAAATTTATATTTATCGTCATATTTTGATTTTTTTATCGGTCAGTACCTATACATTGTTTGCCGCCAGTCATGCAAATACTGCAGTAATATTGTATACATATACACATTGATGTAATGAATAACGTGTATCGATTATTCAGTTATATTTTGTCGTTTTCCGTATTTTATATGCAAATTATTCGCTGCGTATAAACGCCTAAATGTTTATGGCGTCAAATAAATCAATCTGTAAAGAATAACAAAATGTATTCGCGTACATGTGTGTATAGTTCAGAAGTGGAAGTCAAAACCCGCTAGGAAATAAAATGAAAAAAATATTACAAAGTTCTGCCCCAAGTTGATATTTTTTCGAAATTTAAAATTTGTTTGTATGTAAAACTATACCAGTAAACCACTGACCTTAGTTGCTGCTGGATATTTAGTGTATATGCGTGGTTGAAATCTTTTCTGTTGTATGTTCGTAGAATATTAAAACTTTAATACGAGTATATGTATTTACTATAAAACATGTTGATTAGGGTTACGGAAGTGTTCCAGGTCAATGATTCTTATTTTTTTTTATTATATTTGATGATAACAAATAAATGAAAATTGATAATATAACCTGATTGAGTCTTTGAATTTAGTATATAATATTATAAAGCAATATAGAAGCGGCGTTATGTATATATACGGCTTGAAAGCGTCAAAACTACCTGGTAAACAGTTTAAGCATACCACTAGATCACATTACTAAATTTTTACTTCGTGAAATTAGGTAAATTGGGTTTATCAGTAATAATATGATATGGCATACCAATACTGCGTAACAAAGTACAATATTATTATTTTTAATTAAGTGGCTACACTGCAGATAGGTAGTTTATGAAAGCTTCACTTTGAGAATTTTACACTATCTCTATACTAATTGTACTCTATTGTACTTTTATATACCTGGTATTTGGAAACTATTAAATATTATATGATATATTAACAGATTACGTATTTTTTCATTATTAATTAATAACAAAAAACTAATAATTACATTAGTTGTTAATTTTTTTAAAAATTTTTTTGGCATAATAATGATGGCGTATACACTCACACGCACACAGTTACATGTAAACAAATACGGCTAATGTATTTGAAAATTCTTAGTGTTCTAATTTCCTAAGAATCTAATTTCCATTATAACGATTGACCTATAGTAAGCAATAAAGATTATTAAAACTGATCTGAATTCATTATAAAATCTACATTAGAATAATAATAATTCTACTTTATTAATTTTTTTTTGATTTTCACAAAAATTTAAAATGTAAATTTTTAGATAACCGAATATATGAACTTGATTTTTTCGACACTTAGGAAGGCAAAATCAAAAATGTAGTGAAGTAGATCTAAAGTAGACTTTATGAAAAATTTCTATTGGTTTTTATAATTCTTATAGCATCACTATCGGTACATTGGATCTGGTCTACATTGCTATGTTAGGTGTGTGATAGAGAGAAACAGAAAATTGTCGCCTTCAATCCCCTAAAAGAATCTACTGGGAAAATCGAAAAATAATTCCAATACTTTTACTTGACTATTTTTTATTTTTAGTAAAATGATTTACTTTTAGAATATTATAAATTAATTAATAAATGTTGTACATACAACTATTACATTTATTTTAAAATAAATATAAATTATGAATATTAATAATTTGAAATGTTTATATACGTTTGTTTTTATTCAAAATATCAGTGAACCGATTATCTTAAAAAATAATTGAGATGTTATAAAAAACCTCTAAGATTGATTTATTTCATTCCAATTACCCGTATTGGTACTTGAACTTGTATGGATGAGAAATATATGTTATGTTTTTGTTAATTTAAAGTAGGTAAGTCGAACAAAAATAACTTAAGATTTAAAAACTGATCTCTAGTACCTACATTTTTTTTTATAATTAATGTTCAATTTTTGCAATATAATGAAGTAATGTTATTCGTATTACTAATATTACTAATTATTATGTATTTTTTTTTATTATTTATTCGGCATAAAATTAATAATTGTTATACCATTTGAATTTTCTTTTTCTATACAAATTTTTATTGAGTATTCAGAAAAAATAATTTAAATTTACACATATAGAAGAAGAGAGAACGATCTCATTTGTGTTATTACCACGAATTATGATAGTATGAGCTGGAAATGACTAATTAATATGTGCAGACAAATTATTACGGTACCTATAAATGGTGGAGGAATCTATGTGATTAAAATGCCGCCTAGTTTATAATTTTTACAACATATTCATGCGCTGACTACATGCTATGTATGTGTAGTATGGCATAATATATTCGCTAGGATCGCATGATAGATTATCACTTAGATTCCCCCACTTACTAATTCACCGTAACAAAATGTAATCGCACCACCGCCACCCGCCTTCCATATCGTTTCCAGTCCATACTATCTTAGTTCGTGGTTATTACTGATGTTGTATACGATAAAAGTAAATAATTACGGGGTTTTCTCTTGTGTTTCTCCTGGTAAACACGTAATGACATTTTGTAATAGATTGTTCTTTGTGCATTAAATCATTATTTTTACTTTGTAAATCCTTCAAGGAAGAGAAATATCCACACATTTTAAATGTCGATATGCAATAATGACTGCATGACTAACAATACACATGCATAATAGATATTATATGGTTGAATGGTTTGGTAAAATTGATTTTCCTAAGGACATGACACAGATATAATTTTATGTATGAAGTTTGTATTTCACTGTTCTTGATGAAGGTTTTTGAAGTATTATAAATAAATATGTACTTATCTACGGTATGTTGTTTTTATGGAGTTCATACGTCACGTATGAGCATTATTATCCCACATATGACAAAAACTGTTTTCTGTCATTTTGTATTTTCTTAAAATTATATATATACATATAATTTCTAATTGCCTGTTGCTGAAATGCCATACACATTCATCTATATTATATACTTTTGTGATTTTACTTTATTAAATATATGGACATTTTTTACATTCAAACTGTCATAGTTTAGTTAATAACAAACGTAGTTGTAAGTATTTTTCTCATTCGCAATTATATTTTTGTTTAGTGTGCTTGTTCCGTATATGTGTTGAAATGAATTCAGAAGGACTGAAATGCATACTTGTACATATCCATATTACACTACTGTTGTATTTTAAATTAAAAATAAAAGAACCAAAAACTGGAAGAAAATGCTTTTACCTTGATCGTAGTATTCTTTAGTTACAAAGAGAAATTTTTACAAATAGGTATGATGTTCTTTTCTGTAGATTTCAAACTCATCATCGTCCCCAACTCTTGATAGAAATCTTCTGATGCATGTAACAGCTAATATTTATGTATGTGTATGTTAATTTATGTATATTTAAAATTTGTATTTTACATATATGGTTGACATCTTGAAGATATGACCAAGGTTAATCGTTTATCATTATTAACGTACCGTGTATAATATATTGGAATGTCAGAAACAAAAATAAATATAATTGTTATCATTATTTTTATGCAAATGTGTGTAACTGTGGTGGATTTTCAGGGTGAGACGAGGATTGTGTATTACTCCATTACATGCCTTTCCCCTACTAGTTTTTGACCGATTTCTCGTAGATTCAGTTATAGTTAAACATTTGAAAAATATTTAATTATAATATATTGTCAAATATTAACTTTTCCAAATAAAAATAGATATTGTTTCATACAATCATACCTATATACTATCAGAACTGCAGAGTTTGAATGTTATTTAAAAAAGTTAAATGTTATAATTTACTAATTGAGTTCATCATACCTAGTTGTTATTTTATAATTTGTGTGTATTTATTATATTATATATATTATTTCTATCAGAAACTGCTGCGGGCCAGTGGTGTTAGTTATATCAGAAGATATTAACTCAAATTAGAAGACGATTTGCATTTCTAAGAATTATTAGCGAAATAGTTTTTTTATTGTATCCTATACGTTTCCCAATTACAACCCATGTGTTGGTGCAGCATCATCTTCGTGTTTATGTGTCATTATCCCATATGTGAATTTTCCTAAAATATTATTATATTCAATGCCGGTTATATAAAGCATAATTTCTCCACCAATCAATATATATATGAATATATCTGAAATACGTAGATTAACCCAATTATTATGACTTTCATCAATTAAATTGCTTTGTGTTAATGTTTTATTTGTGTACTATCTTAAATGCAATACCTTCCGGGTGCTACGCCTTGTAAGTGTAACTCCTTTTATGCGAAACTATTTGTATGTTCAACACCTTTTGAGTGTGAAACCTAAAATTTGGAACTCCGATTGAGTGTGGTACTTTGTAAGTTTAACTTTTATTGAATACAACTTTATTAGTAGAATTACTTTTGAGTGTAATTCGTATACTTCGATTTATGTATTTTATCGGAAATAATATTGTTAATTAATTAATTTTTAAAATATTCTGCCTACGGTGGAAACTGCCGTTTCCTTTCTAGAAGATAGTCGTTTATTCCTAAAGTTTTTCCGAGGAATAGGTTGACAAGATATGTAATCCAGAAACTGATCGAACTTATTATTCTCGGATTTTTAAAAGAACATGAACCTCACTACTCTCGGTTCTCGCCTGAGTAACAGGTTTTACACAGCATCACTATTCAAGAAATATTTTCCGTTAATTACAATATGGGTATAAAATGAAAAAGTATAATGTAATATAGTATGTACCTACTTCACACATATAAGAAGTCGCTCGGAGTTTTCGTTCTCGAATTTTTATATAATCATTGTTGTTAAGTCAACATGTCCGAGAGTCCGATTAATCATCGTATATAAGATAAAAGTTTACCGAAAATGTCAATAGAAATTCAATTAAAACAAATAAATAAATATAGTAAGTATTAAATAATAAAAGTTATAACGATAAGAAAATATATTACTATTTTGAATATTGGATAAAAAAATAGTCGGGAAAAAAACTGATAGGCGGAGTGGGATTTGAACCGGTGTACTCTTATCAAAAATTCATTCCCGTTTCCATTAAGCTACAGAATTGGTGATAAGGTTATCAAAATTTCTCGTGTTTAATCCACGATTTAGGATATAGAGGTTACTCAACGTCGTATATAAAATAATTGGACAGATGATACATAAAACACCTCGATGAAAAACAGCTGACCGACACACTGAAAAATACAAACAGAGCTACTAGCGGAGTACAGTCTTAACTATATTTACGAATATTTAGGCGCCAAATATCATTACACATTTTATTATTAATTTATTATAAAGTAAAGTATGGTGGTCTCACAAATTATGCTTAATGACTGGGAAAAAAATATTGGCATTAAGTTAAGTAAGCTTTCCAGAGTTTGTGCTCATCATTTTAACCCAAGTGATATACAGGTAACTTCAACTTGGGCATCTGGTGAAGGTTGTAGTCAATATTTGGTACCTAAGGGATTCATTAGAATTAGAAGGAAATGACTTACCTACTGTGTGCTATTTTTGACTTTCATTCAATAATAAAAACTTGTATCTATTTTAACTTTGATAACTATCAGAATATAAAAATACTACATTGAATCAAGAAAATAGGTACTAAAACTTTGGGAATATTTATTTTTAATTTTTAATTTATTTGAAAAAAAAAAAACCGAGGTTAAAAGAAGGAGCCCTACCATTAATTTTCCTAGTTGATATTTCTGGTATTTGTGATGAGGTTTGTATTTTATAACAAGCTATTTTGTTATAATACATAATTCATTCTGTATAACAACCATACTACCATCGGTTAAAATGTAAATATTTTAATATGAATTACGAGTATATAGATTATAGACTTCTCGTTAAATAAATAATAATAAAATATTGTTTCCACATAATTTTTTTATCTCAAATCGTGGTAGATATCTACTATCTAATCAACAATTACTATCGATAAAAAAATGTTAGTAATGAAATAAAATATTTAACTACATTAATGGCCGCTTGGGCGCTAGGTGTATTTCTCACATACATTAATCGGTGATATACTTCAAAAATATTTGAGGTATTTTTATTTTTATTTATCAAAAATAAATGCTCGTTGAGTAACCTCCATATCTTAAATTATGTGGTTTAATCTATCCAGATAACAGACGACACCGTTACGTATATCGACAGATAATATATACTACGAACTAAGATAGTATCATTGATTATATATTATATATAATCAATGATAGTATTGACTGGAAACGACATGGATGGCGGGTGTTAGTGGTGCGATTATTTTTTGTTACGGGAAATTAGTAAGTGGGGAATCTAAGCGATAAGCTATCATGCGATCCTAGCGAATATATTATGCTATACCACACATACATAGCATGTAGTCTGCGTATAAATATGTTGTAAAAACTATAAACTATAACTGTTTTAATCCCATAGATTCTTCCACCTTGATATTTATTGTAACAATTTGTCTGTACTTATTAATCTGTAATTTCCAGTGCATACTATCTTAGTTCATGATGTATACGCATATGTCCCGGTCGGCCGGGGACGACCGGTAAACAGACATGTTTAGTCGGGCGTTAAGACGTACGGAAAACACGAATCCGAAGCCCGTGGTGGCGAAAAAGGTTTACAAAGGTCGCTAAAGCCGATTTCGGAAGTTCGGGATGATAATACGATAACACGGGAAAACGTCGAGTGATAACGGAAATCGGTGAGTTAGGTTAGGTTTCTGGCGTTGAAAGTTCGGAGAAAAGGTGAAGACGCAGAAGAACGTAAGGCGTAAAAATTTCAAAATTACCGGAGAATACTTTGTAAATGGTAACAGTATAGGCATCGAGCGTTGGCGAAAACGGGCCGGTGAATTAAAAAATAAATACCTAGTACTGTTATTTTAATGGAAAAAACGGTTTTTGGAGTTGGTATTTTGTATATAAGATTATATTATGAGCACGTGTCCAATGTATTCTAATAGGTGCTTTCTTAATCCACCTATAGTCTTATCCTTTTCAAAAAATATTTATTTTGTAAAATTGGCCCCATATCGTCATTGTTTGACGCACGTTCACTGTCGTAGTCACTATTTTCCGTATCCGTGTTTTCATTATTTACTTCTACACTTCTACCTGATCCTCTTATGACTCATCTTTGTCAGTATTATTGCCATTAAAAAGTTTATCGTCATTTTCTTCAAGCTATTGTTCAATATTAATTTTGTTGGCCATTTTTTTTATAATTCGACACGTAAATAACAATTACGAATACAAAATAAACTAAAAAACAAAATTGCACGTGAAAGATCGCTTGGCATACAATTGTAATTCAACGACGGACGTTAAATTTAGATAACGATAACGGTATTGGATGACGAACTGTTTAGATTAAGCAACATGTTATTTTTAGGTACCTACTGAATGTGTAAGATATTTCCAGAGGTATCATAATTATCACAAGATAATGAAAAAAATGAATTAATACGAGATCACAGTTAGGTTAGTCATAATTAATATTTTTTGTTTCATTGAGTACCTATGTATTTTGTATTTTAAACTTATGTTCTCGACAATTTTTACTCGCGATAAGGACATGATTTTATTGGGTTTAATTTAAATTATTGATATCATTATAAAATAGAATATGATAAAACAAATTAGTCAATTTTAATATAGGCATTGTAATGTATTTTATGTTTATAATTTAATGTTTTCGTTCAATATCTTAATTGTATAACAATTTCTTCATTATATATATATATTTATGTTATACACTAAATAGGACGATCGATTACATTTTAAGTGACGTATTTGTTTATGTATTTTTTGAAGCAATTTTCATATTTTAATTTTAATTTATTGGTATGAAATTAAAGAAATTCATTTATTTCGTTTGTAAATTTTTTTATAAAAACCTCCAGATTTCTTTTTGTGTATGTACGTTAAAGTACCTTTTTTTCACTGTGCAATAGTATTCTAAAACAAACAAATATGAAGTCACGCAAATTGGTTTTTGGGTATTATCTGTATGGGCCAATCGAAGAACTGAACAAATATTATATACCTATATTGTATTATTATTATATATAGGTAGGTATTGTGTGGTCTACTTTTGAAATGTCCGTTTGATTATTGACTAAAGTTATAACGTTTTTTCTGGAGATTCGGGCTGTCATCGTATTGTTATATATATTATATAAATATACGCAAACATATAAGTGTACATATTCCAATAGTCATGTGTGGATGTCAGCACGCGATTTTCAAAACCAAACAATTAATTTTTCTATATTTACTATCTTCCTAGTTATCGAGCGTTATATTGTATAATCATTGCAAGTGTTATATATATGTATACATATTTATTATGTATCTATGGCAATTAATCATTTACATCAAATTACCTCGTTAACAAATAATAAATATTGACCTAAAAAAAGTTTTATATAGAGAGTACAAGTTGAATAAAACTATTCTTTAATTTTGTATATAATATTTTATATGTAATGTAAAAACCAAAATAAAACATTTGTATCCTTGAACAAAATAATTATATTGGATGTGGCCGCTTTGGTGTATGGGATATGACTTATGAACGTTAATATTTAAATATATGATCATTTTAGGCGGAAACATTATTTTATTTAGTAATGTACAATGTTGATTATGATATATAAATATAATAGTGATACGATTATATTTATAGCAGTTGATGAAATAATTATTTATTTGGATTAATTAAATTAGTCGTAAATTACTATTTGCATATTAAAATTAAAATGCATGGCGTTTTAATTTACCAAAAATACTCATATAATAGAGATATTCGAATATATAAAACAAGTTTATTGTTTAAATTAGGTATTATATAGGTTTTTATTCTATAATACCAATGTATTTTAAAATAGTAATATGTACTCAAAATAAGAAAATAGAATTTTTTTTTTTTTATGTATCCTAGTCATATTGTTTTATTTTTGTCAAAATAAAATTAAGGTCACAGGCAATGGGATGTCATGTCGACATTACACCATCCTTGATTGTGTGGAGTAAGGAGTAGTTTTACGATGACACTATATAGTTTTAAGTACCTAAGAATTGTCTTAGAGGTAAAAGGTTTGAAACATAAATAGTTATAATTTACACTACCTCCGCATCATTATATCATTTACCAGGTCATCGCTATAGTGGTATTTATGAGGTTTATGTGTTTACCGGACGTCAATTCAGCGGTATAATATATTATGTATATAGTACACGATGGTATATAACGGTCGTCTGCTTGATGGTGACGACGATTTCCGGTCGCGGTTGGCACCCCTCCGGTAATGATTGAGATAGAAGCAAAAATAATCGTAACAACACAAACCGTGTATTCGGGAGAAACAAAAGGATCACCGTATATTTTTGTCTTTGAAATCCCTGTTTCTTTGTAAATTAAGTACAAAATATAATGGAGATTTAAAAAAAAATTGTGTCCTTTTTAGCTGTACCTACTCAAAATTTCCTAAGTTAAAAATAAAATTTGCATGAATAAATGTATATTATTAAAGAATGTGATAAAACATTTTTTGGATCTCAAAATTAAAATTATATTTTATAATTCATTGGTATGTAATCATTTTATAACACAATATTATCATGTAGAGTTACGTATAATCTATATAGCAATATAATAATATTATATTTTGTTTCATTACAGTGCCATTTATTGACACCAACAGTAATTATTTATACAAATAAATTTGCATTTTTACATTTCCAATATAATTTATTAATAATAGCTGTATATGGTATATTTAATAGTCAAAGCTATACAATTTTTTTTTTAGTTTATATTATACCTTTTGTTATAATAATCATTATAACTATATAACCAAAAACCCATTTCATATAAATACACTTTTTCCTTTTTTCCTGTTTCCCTATATTTTACCTATCCACTGCTCTGTATTCCCTTTCTTTAAAATTTTACTCTACATATTCTGTTTTACTAATCCTTATTTTTTTTTCCTCGGAAGATTCCCTCCAATTTTTCAGCCAACTGTTAAATTCTTCAAGACTCAACAACCTACACTTTATCATCTGTGAACAGCAAGCATCTTGGTAGCTCATCCTATATGTTCTTTGTTAATTCTTCTACTACTATATAGGTAAAATAAATTAGGACTCAAAGCCAAACCCTGGTGCACTTCTATTCTGACCGTAAAATTCTGATTTCCTAAACAAACTCTTTACTCTTGTACTGGCCCCTTTGTAATGTCCATTTCAATATCTCTCTATGAAACTTAGCATACGTCTTATCTATATCAATATATACCACATAAAACTTCCTCTTCTTTTTTTTATACTTGTCTATTATCTGTCATATACAAAATATTGCCCAATATTATTGATCATCCAGACATATACCTAAGCTGATTTCTTGTAATGAATGTTTTACTTCTTACTCTCATATCTATTGTCTTTTTCTAAATCATCATACTATTACAATTGTATCCTTCTATAATACCCACTTTCCTTTACAAATCCTTTAAACTTAAATAATGGTACCGCACAATTCTTTCTCCACGCCTCAAGAATTTTCCTTTCAACTAGTATTTTATTAAATAACTTTGTCAATCAGCCTATACCTAAATTTCCTAAAGCTTTCCATACTTTTACCATTCGATCCCATAGTTCTCTTAATTTTAATTTTTGACTTAACCCCAATTCACACGTTTTTTACTCTTATTGAATTAACCATATCTATTTACCATTTACTTCGATCTACTACCTCTCGTTAATTCCTCATTTAATAAATTTTTTAAATATTCTTGCCATCTGTGAATAACCTTTCTCTCTTTTATTAACACCCTCCTATCATCATCTTTAATGATTCTTTAATCTTTAATTCATCACCATACATTTAAAAAATCCCCGATTTGTTTTTCTTTTCCCTTAGCTAGCTTGTGAACTTCTTTTTCCCTCTTATTTCGTTCCTAATTTCTTATAAAATTTCTCTAGTTTAGCTTTACTCCCTGCACTTTTTGCTGCTTATATTTTATTCAATTATCAGTCTTCCTGGTTTTCTGTAATTTCTTAAACTGTGTTTTTTTTCTTTGCTATTATCTTTTTTACCTCTTTACCCACTATCATGTTCCTATCATTACCCTATGGAATACTACTCCTAATTTCTCCAACGACTTCTTTAGCCTACCCTATTAACACCATCTGCTACTTTTTTCCGTATTAGTTTATATTCCTTTCTACATCCCATACTCCAATCTCATTGTGCTTCTTTGTTAATACTTTTTCATTTTCATCGGTCTATTTCAACCACTAAATCCTCGATTTTTTTTATATATATTTATCTTTTTGTGCAATCTTTTTTACCTACACCAAATCTCCACGACCATCAGCTTATTTTGTGTTGTTACCTTCACCAGGAATTACTTAACAACCTTACGTTGTTTTTATTCCTTCTTCTCTACATAGAATAATCAATTCATAATTTATTCCCTCCATTCTCATATGTTATATAATGCTCTTCTCTCTTCCTAAAATATGTATTCACAATTGCTCATATTTATACATTGATGTAAAATCAAGTAATTTATCCTATCTCATTCCTTGCTCCAAATCCATATCGTCCATTTATTCTAACCTCTATCACTGCCCACATGTTCAATCATATTTTTTATTAATTCACAATATCCTCAATTCCCTGTATGTCTTAATGGGGTATATAGCAGTATTTGAAAAGAACGTCATTTATGAACGCACGTCATAAGTTCATATTCATATTTTGTGAACGACACGCGAACGTCACTGTGTCTGTCAAATAAAACGTGAACGTGAACGACGTTAATATTTTTAAGGAATTTTAATGATTTTCAACCCATTCAAATTAAATTTAAATATATTAAAATTTTGCTAAAAAACTTATACGATTTAAATATAATACTCAAAAGTCAAAACTTTCCCGGCTTCCGTTATAAAATGCTATAAAATTAAAATCATAGTTTCAATGAATCGGTAATTTTTTAGTATATATATAAGAAAAATTTATATTTTGTCGATAATTGATTAATTAAAATTAATGACCAAATGAACTCTTTTGTTTTTTTAAAGAACGTGAATATGAACATGTTCTTTTTAAATAAATTTGAACGTGAACCTCAACTATTTCATTTTGTACGTATTGAGCGTGAACGTAAACGTGAACGAATTGAATTTTTAAGTGAGCGTTCCGAACACTGATATATAGTACTACGTAATAGTTACGTCATTTTCCTGTATTTTTTCCTTATGCGTTAAATATTAATTGGAATATTGTAACATTGTTTCATAATATATGTATCCTATTTAATAATATAATACTAATGTGACAAATTATTAACATACTGTCCAAAATTTGAAAATTATAATATTATGGGATTTGTATATATCTCGACGTATAAAAATATAAAACACCGAGTTTTATATAGTTTGGGCGTAGTGACACTATTGACGTACCTACGTATTAATTCTGACTTCCCTCTCTGAGAAGTGATCTGCCAATAACACTTAAAAACGAACGAGATTCGCCACTTTTGTTGAGCATTGTTCACGTGATTGTTATATGTGATATACATGCAAGGTAAAATAGGCGTAGAGCAAAAAAGTCCTCCGTGATGCAAATTTGGCTTCCAACATCATCCTGTAAGCGTGCACTTTATATTTTTCGATTTTCTATTTGAGAAATCCAATTCTACCGATTTGGTGTTATTTTTCTAAATTACATTTTTAGGGTGTATTGAATTTCGACACGGATAAAAAGTTTATGGAATTGAATTCAAATGAAAATCTGAAATAAAAAAATATCGTGAATAGTATGCCTTGAACATTCTATATAATATTGGTTTTAATAATGGAGAATTTTTGAAAATATAATAATGTTGTTTCAACAGTAACAAAGTGGTTTTTGTTCCCTAATTTTATTATTATTATTATTATTATTATTTATTATCAACATTATCTTTACCTCATTTTAGCTAATATTAGTGCAGTGTAATTAGTTTTGATTTTTTTTTTTTACCTTTATATTCTGAGTTACACACAATGTAAGTATAATAAATTAATAAGGAATTAAGTATATTTTTTCAATACTTCATTTGTATTATTATTATTATTATATTATGAGTACAATACTGAATGATAATAACTATTTATAAGTATACAATTATTTTAATGCTATATATTGTTATATGATATATATATTTTTAAATTTTACTGAGAAAGAATATGGCAAGGGCCAAAAGTAACCACTTAACAGTGACAAGAGATGCGTTTCACATGTATACAGGGGTGAGTAAAAACAGCCAAGTAGACGTTTTCCTTCCTGAATTATGAACGGGGAGCTTTTCGAAAGTTTGCTAGTCTTTATATATTTTATATATATATATATATATTATAGAAAGTACCTGATTTTAAGTGTGATTTGTCTGTTTTAAACACAAAAGGGCGCTTTTACTACCCTATTGTTAATATAATACATTGCGGTTTTTTTTCCTATACCTCTCCAATCTCTATCGTTTTTTGTTATTACCAGTCCGAAATAGCGTCTCTGTCAAGTGCGCATTCTCTCTTTTTATCGTAATACACAAGACTACATAGGAGACATCTTTTATTTTTATCACATATCTGTATCTTTTTCATCCCTTATTTTATTGTTCTCTTTTACTCGCTGTTCTCATCGAATTTGACGTATATGTTTTTTTAGGAAATATTGGTATGTATTGAATTTTTTCTTACTATTAAGTGAAAACATTTATATTTATGTTAATAATAGCTTTATATATATATTTAATACAAAAAATAAATAGGTATAAAATAATAAAATAATTTGTTATTTTATAAATTATTATTTTTATTTATAATCTATTACACGTGAAGTTCAAATAATGAAACACAACCACAAGTACAACACAAATATCGTATAATATATATTTTATATTAAAATGTATTATAATTTATAACTAAAATATATTTCAATTGGTATGCACGTCAAAAAATCTTAAGGATCAAACTTACGTTAGGAATAACACACTCTTTATTCGTGTTAATCTTTCCGTTTTCAATCTGTCTATTAACTATAACAACGGATTATAATAAGGATTATAATAATTATTATAAGGGAAGCGGATACAACTTAAGTTGAGAAACCTCAAATTTAAGTGTTATATACAATTTTATAGAAAGCATTTTAAATATTTCATTATACAATTTTTTTTTTATCCCCCAACCAGCTATCTTGCATCCTATCTGTTAAATAATTTTTTATTTTCATGTACCTTTATTTTTTCATGTAATTCATGTTTAACTAGTAGATAGAGCTGGTATATCACACTGCCTATTTCAGTAATAATTATTATTTTATATTACAATAGCAAGGGTATGTCCTTGTTTGAAAATCCTTCGTTATCGATGATCACAGCTCGGGGACTTTGAAAGCAAAGGGGCTCACATATTATGTTAATTAATATCCAATGTTCAGTGATTGAACAGATATTCTATTAGAATTAGTCCGATACAAATCAAAATATGTTTCAATGGAAGATAATGCGTAGTCACTGTAATATCTTATTTAATAGTCGGACATGTGGTAAGGACATAGGCGTAGCATAGGAGACTAAGGGGGCTATAGCCCCCCAGAATTTACTTAAACCCCCCTAAAAAAATGTTTTATAGGTGTTAAACTCTATTTGTTTGTACAGTATTTTTTTTCAATTCTTAAAAATAACATATTAATTATTAAATAAATAAGAAGATTATTTCATACTCGATAAAGATGTGTATATTTTTGGAAAATTTTGTGATAAACGATATAAAAGATAAAAAAATATCGTTTCTCACTTTCTCAGTAAAATCCCATGATATGTAATTTTATAATAGTAAGAAAAAGAAAAGAAGATATTTATTTGTTTAGATATAATTGTTTGTACATTACATATGCACTAGTACAATTGCCTATACTAATAAGATACACTTCAATAAGAAAATTTGCATTGTTCTTGGGACTAAATTTAATAAAATGTAGATCATTTTGCATATTATTAACGTGAAGTTAACAATTAAGTTTAATAAGTTACTTATAAAATTAAAAGTTAATTTAAATAAAAAGTACCTGACGTTTAATATTAAGTTAATATTTAACTTAGTTATAACTTTTCACTCATTAATTTCCAGCCTTATTGTATCAGTTATCACTAATATCACTAATATACTTCTAACACAGAACTAAGGTGTATACTAATGCATGAGCTATTTAGTACTTGGCTAAACAGTAAGGTTGTGATGGGTATACTTGTATGTTTGCTTGAACTCTATTTCTTATTTTAAAATTAAAAATTCTATGATTTAATAATAGGGAATTTATTGTCTTCTCCTTCGCCAAATAGCAAAATTATAAACATGTTATATTTAACAATATAATATTGTGTTATCGCTATAAGTATTAAGTACCTACCTATATATTTTTATATTTAATCCGTTACTCGTTTTTATTATATCCTTCCCGAGTTTGCATTATACATTGAGTAAAGTTATATATTTCTTGAAAAAAAAAAAATATATATATATATACATATTTTTTTTTAACTTATTCTAGACCATTTAGGCTCATTGCCGCTTACGCTGTCTCCCTCCGTGCTTCTCTGTGTTCTTTCAGTTCTTCTCCATTTGTAATTCCCAACATCTTGACTCGGTCCGCCCATCGTTGCCTACTTCTCGGTCGACTTTTTTTCGGTTTCTATTTCGTGATGGTTAGTATCAATTGGTCATTTGCTCTCCAGAGGTGTTCAGCCCATCTTATTCTCTGGCTCCTGAGTGTGGCAACTTTATTGGGCTCATTAAACAACGTATTCAGTTCTCTGTTTGATCTTATTTCATTGGCACCTTCTCCATTTTTTTTTTGGTCCAAATATTCTTCGCAGGATTTTCCTTTCGAAGATCATCAGTTTATTTTCATCAAATTTGGTAGACGCCCATGCTCCACAGATATATAGTACAATTAGTCTCACGAGGCACTTATATAATCTTATTTTTGTTCTTCTTGATCAGTTTTTAGATTTAAATAATTTGACTAGTGAATAATAGCATTTATTGCCAGCTGCGATTTTTCTGTGTATTTCTTCGTGGCTATCTGCCTGCGAGTTTATATCTACTTCTAGGTATTTAAAGTTCCAAACTCTTTCAAATGACATGTCTTTTACTATTATAACATTTTGTGGATGTTCTCTCCTAGATACAATCATGAATTTGGTTTTGTTTTCATTAATGATGAGTCCAATCTTTCTCGCTTCTTCACTTAAAATCTCGGTTGTTCTCTTTAGACTATCCTCTGTCTCTTCTATTACAACTATGTCATCTGCGTATGCGGCCAATGCTATCTGTTTTCCTTGTTCTATATTCAGACCTTGTTGTTCACTTTACACTATTCTTCCATCGCAATGTTAAATAAGACCGGAGACGGAGCATCACCCTGTCTCACCCCTGTATTTACTGTAAACTCCTCTGATACTGCTAAGTTGAACTTCACTTTGTACCTTGAGTTTAGCATACATGCTTTCACCAACCTAACGAGTTTAGCTGGTGTTCCTAGTTGGATCATTACATTCTATAACGTACTTCTTACTATTGAGTCGTAGGCTTGTTTAAAGTCTACAAATAGCAGGTACTTATCTTTATCAAATTCATGACTCTTGTCCGTTATTTGTTTGATAATGTGTATTGGGTCAGTGATAGATTTTCCAGCTGTAAAACCGGCTTGATATTCTCCTACTATCTATACGGGTTTAGTCTATTTAAAATTATGTTCGAGAGGGATATACTTCTATAGTTTTTGCAGTCTATTACATGTCCTTCTTTATATATTGGGCACAGTATTGAGACCTGCCATGATTTTGGTATTGTTTCTTCTCTCCATATTTTATTTATTAGTTGTTTTAAGTTCATCATTAGAGTATTTCCTCCTATCTTTAATAGTTTCGACATTATTGAGTCTTCTCCAGATGTCTTTTCTCCCTTTAGCATTTCGACCGCCATTTTAATCTCTTCCAATGAGCGTTCTTATAAGTATTGCTCTTCTGTGACAATATTATTACCACTTATTTCTGTTTGGGTTGACACATTCAACATTTTCTCAAAAACCTTTTTGAATTATTTTGTTACTTCTTTTTATCGGTAATTAAAGTTCTCTCGTCATCTATCATTATTGTTGATTTTGGTTTAAATCCATTTTTCACATCGTTTGCCTTTTCAAAGAATAGTTTTGTATTATTTTTGTAGGTATTTTCGATAGTTTCTATTCTGGCTTTCTCCCACATTTTTTTGTTTTTCTAATTATTTGTTTTACTTTTCTTTGTTGTAAGGCTAATTCTCGTTTATTGGCTTCACTTGAATCTCTTTTGCATTATTGTTCTCGCATTGTCCGTTTCCACCGTGACAGTCCTGCATTCTTCATTAAACCATTTATTTATAGATCGTTTTCCTTGAAATCCCAGAACTTCCTCTGACATTTTCTTGATTGACTTCTCTGTCTTTTTCCCCATCTCATCTATACTGCTCTGCTTTCCGCTGATCTCAATATATAATTTAACCTATTTTTGTATTGTTTTACTGTCTGAGAATTCTTTAGTAGTTCAATGTTTACCTTCTTGGCAGGTGCTCTTCGCTCTTTCCATTTTATTGATAGTCTGAATATGACTTTAGTTTTCACAATGAAATGATCTTAAATTCCGTTACTACCTCTTAAGCTACGTACATCCATTATACATCTTTTAATTCTATCATCTACTACTATGTGATCTATCTGGTTTCTCGTTCACCTATCTGGCGATACCCACGTTTGTATGTGTATGTTTTTATGAGGGAAGATAGTGTTACTATTACTATATTTTGTGCCACAGAAAAATGTATTAGTCTTGTACCATTGTCATTTGAGTTAGTATGTAGGCTATTTTTCCTATTGTCGGACTGAAGAAAGGTTCTTGACCTATCTTAGCGTTAAAATCTCCGAGTAATATTTTTACCTTGCTATGCGAGGGTGATGCTAAGATAAGATCGTGTAAGGGTGTTTCTTACAAATTTATTTACGATTTAGTATATCATGTTAGGATTATAGCACCCTCACAGAATTTGTTCACTCTACGCCTATGGGTGGGGATATATCTATATAACTATAGCTAATCACAGTAGTGGCCCGTTTTAGGGAGCATAGACACGCGTGCACTGCTTAAAATTCTAGTAAATTAGAGTATTTTTATATATAAATTATTATTTATTGATCACTGTTTTAGTAATTGTCGTTCCCATGAATATTATAATTGTACATATTATCCCGCATCGCACCGCTATATTATTTTTCGCAGTTATAGATTACATAAAGATAGATTGCGTATAATGGTCTCGACCACTGTCGAGATCTTAGATCATATACACTGGATGGAGCTACCGCCTATCTCGGTAATGCAATTCACCCGTGTCCAACATGTATGGATGTTTATACGAGAAGTAGTAGGAAAAAACTTACAATACCTTCTGCGTATGCGCTAGTTAAATTCGTTATCATAATCTGTGGTTGTAACTTGATGTTAACGCCTGTCTGCACAATTACACTCATGCCCATTGATAATGCGCGGATTGTAAATTTGTTCTATAAACACATGTTGGATCCGATAATATATACTGTGGCTCCATCCATAGTATATAATCTAAGGTCACGACGCTACTGTAGCGCTGTCCGTTGCGCACACTTGAATAATACATGCTCGATGCGCCGTTTACTCACTCGTAGTTGTATTTTATTCACTCTTTGGGAAAAATACACCATGTAAATTATTTAGTATGGCGCAGAAAACTAGTTTGAACCACCATCTATATATCATACTTTATTCCATATTAGTTTGGAAAATTTTAAAAAGAAAATGCGTTCATATACACGCATGTGTGTCAAGTGATCTTTCGGCGGCGGGCACTATTGTTGCCGATCCGGCAATACATTGTTGTATAAAGCATGATTGCCTTGGCACCTTCTCACAACACTGATCACACCATATTCCGCGTTATATTAATATATAACATTTTATATATTTTTTCTTAATGAGTAGCAGCGATTGTACATAATTTGTAAATACCTATGAATTTTTTAATGTTGGTAATATAATTAACATATGAAATGTATATTTTTTGTAATAAAATTTATTTTTATTTTTGTAAGTATGAATATGAATACCTATTATAATTATTTAAACCAAAAAATATGTATCGGTACAGATATATGCATATAAGTTACAATAAAAGTACAAGATTTTATAATAATACGTAATAACCTATACGTGTGAGTGGGCAATAAAAACAGTAGATATAATATTTATTCCACAGCTTTTGGTATTATTATTATTATAATCGTCTGTATACACGCTGGCGTGTATTGGCGATAACCGAATCGCGATGAGTAACGACAGATTTCGATAACTGTATCCAATGACAGCACTCCGGCCATTCGGGCGGCATAAATGCGTGCTCGAGTTTTTCCAAACTAAAATGGAATTGACTATATATATCGCAACTATTCTGTGGTCGTATGTCGTAATGACGTTTATTGTTTGGTGTAGTTATTATTTACCTATTCTCAGATGTTATAAGATATCATTTATCTAGGTTATATAGACTAAAGGTAAATTTAATTATGTTTTATATGAATGTATGCAGTGGTGGATCTAGGATTTCTTTATGGGGGGTGCTTAGGTTAAGGTATTGTATTCTGTATACTCCATCCTGATGGCATGACCTTTTTTTAGTTCTAATAATGTGCTAAATATTTAAAAATATAAGTGACAACTTAAAAAATACATCTAAAACAAATCCCTTTATTTAAAAAAAAAATTCTCCTTTGTAATAAAAAAATGAAATAAAAATAAAAGAAATAAAAATTTAAACAAAAATTAAAATTCTATCACATACACTTATTGCTTTGTTTATTTCTTTATAATTGATTAACACAAATTAAATAATAATTTTTTGGTCATTTTGACCAATCTTCTAATTCCATCCTCCTTTTTTTTTTTCGAGCGAAGGTGTCAACTACTAGGTGTATATCTATCACTATCTATTAGTTTATATCTATAGACTATTAGATCTATATATAAGACTATTAGTCACTATCTATCACTATATATGTGAATATTGAACATGGCCAAACCATTCAGACGTGCCTCAGACATAGTGGACCGCAAATATTTTTTTTCCATATCCACATACCTAAATTTTAAAAATGAATGTAAGTTGTTAGAATATTTAATTTTTATAAAACACAATATATAAAACATTTAAGCATTATTTATCTGACAGAAAATGTTATTTGGTCTTTGGTACTAATATCGGTTGTTTTATCGCATAGTATAGAAAAATATATTGATTTTTTGACATTAGATACAATATTATTAATTAATTAGAACTTCATGAATAACTTCAATTATTTCATTGTGCACTGTTTTGCTAATCATTGTAGAATTTTTTTTTTTTTTTAATTTTCTAAATGTTCGTGTAAAATTTCATCTCCAGAATCTAATCGAAACCCCAATAGGCTGCGAAAAACACATTCATCTCCAGTTATAGCAGAGTTAATTTCTAATTGTCCATCGTCACGATTACCTCTTAGTGGAAGGTTATTATGACCACAAAATATAATACTTTTTAATATAGGTACTAAACGTTTTTTATTTTTATTGATAATGGCCATGGATTTTTTATTTAAAATTGTTTTAACAGATTTACTACAACTATAGTTGTCAATAAAAGTGTTACTTTTCTCAGCAGACAACAAGTAGTATTCATTATTTCCATGTTTGTTTAAAAATTCTGTAGCCTTTTTTTAATTAACAAAAGGTGTTTTGATAAATGTGCTTAATTTCTAAAAATTAAAATACATCTCGACTTAGTTCAGTACAAATTAATTGTTTTCAAATCTATATTCCTAAATTTTTATTAGAAGTATTTTCATTAAACAGATTTTCTTTTTAATGTAATATACATTATACATTATAAATTATATCAAAGAAGAATGTTACCTGATGTGCTTTAGAAACACTACTTGAAGCAAAGCCCATACAATATTTACAAAATTCTCCATTGTGTTGTTCATTGTAAGGCAACCAATTAAAGCTTCTAAGCCAATGAAACTGAAAAAATCTAGTATGATTCCATTGTTTAATAGCTGGAAAATTATACTCTAGATTTGGAGTCCATGTATTTTTAAGAACCATAAATTTCTTTTCATCTGATATATTTTTACCAACACCAAGACCAATATCACTTGCATTCATATTAACAGAAGCAGTTTTATTTTCACAAACTAGTATGTAATATTTAAAAACAAAATAACAAGCATATGCAAATACTAAATTATAAAATAATTAATAATTATACATATTATATTGATGTATAATGAATTAATTTATTAATATGATACAATTAAAATACTATAAAAGTTAAAGTTATTATCGAATGAGAAATGTTAGTAGAGTTTTTATGTTCTGCATATTCTGATCCTGAATCAATTGTGTGTGCATTTTTTTTTTAATGGTTCAACATTTACCACTTTGAAAAATGTCATAAGTGTTAATGTAGTTTAATATAAAGCAATTTATTTTACTTAAGTACACAAAATTTTAAAAAATGAATTCACTTCAGAATTACTTCAGTCTGCAACTGTTCACTATCATTATTCCTTTGTTTTTTTTTTTTTTTGAAATAAGAATGTATAAGATTTTTTCTTTTGTTTTGTTCCGTTGTACATTTTTATTATAATATGATTGATTAACTATAAGTACTGTTATTTACAAATGTAAGTAATAAGTATATAATATAAAAACGTATTATTTTCAAATTTATAATAACAGAGTAATAGATATATAATACCGTGGATATTAGATAATAATATAATCGGTATTCCATTTTTCAGTAACATCTGGTTATCACTTGTCAGTATTGATGAGAGAAAAATTACTTAATAGTTTTTTTTTTTTTTGTTACCAATTTAGTTTATAAACGTACCCGGCCCAAAGAAAAATACTTATGGACATGTAGTGTATAATATTTGTTTTTAACCAGGTAAGGGGTGGTGCTATAGCACCCTAACATCCCCCTCTGGGTCCGCGTCTGAATGTAGGTAGGATCTTAATAAAATGAATGACATGACGTTCGTTATTATAGTACGTATCTATATATGGACATTTTAGAGAAAATAACATAATGTAATATTGGTAATATTTTAAATATTAATCCGTAGTATTTTTTGATTGTGCACCACCAGATATTTCAGCCACGAGCCGCCACTGGTTAATCAAAAAACTGTAATTCATTCCTATGATCATTTATGGTACTCGATTACAGTCGGCATTCGAATATACGATCATGTACTGTATTCGGCCGCCGAACAAGTGACGCTTTTGTATTCTTCTGTGACAAATTCGTTACATTAAACCGGTGTATTATACTGTTATACTAGGACGTTTATAGTGGTGCCAATCTACATTTTTGATACCGATTTATTATAATAGATTGGTAAGGTGTTCGTTGTGATAATCGGAAAATTCAGAATAATGAATAAACTATATAAACGGAAGTTACATTTGGTAAGTGGAACCCAATAATGCATTACTGGTTAAATAACGAATGATTTATAGGAAATAACTCATTTTCTTGTAATAAATAGAGGGTTCAAGGCAATGCACCGGTTACTTTTATTTCACACTATATGATGCAAAATAAAGTAAACCGGTTCCAACATTTTTTTACATAATTTTCTTAAATTTACATCGGTGTATTTTGGGTGGAATTTTTACACAGGTTTAACAAAACGCATTTCTAGAGTTACTAATATAATAATAAGGTAATACAAGGTAATCATTTTAACTAGGATTTTAACTGGGAGATGCCGTTTATTCATTCATTTTTTTAACTTAGTTTTGTGTTAAAAACTAGACCTTAGACCAGCTTGATAGATTGTCCTAGATCAATCTCCTTATCAAAACCATAGCTTACGTGAGGAAACCAAATATATTGGTATACCATTATACACTATATTATTTATTTTATTTATTTTTATATTTATATTTATGTAACGGGATAAAACTGAAATGCACATAATATCGCAAAAACAACGATATATTAAATCTTTAATACTAATGGAAAAAAAAAAAGTTAAATAATAATTATACAAAAAATATTTTCCAATTTAAAATTTACATATTGTACTATCTTTATACTATATTATGTACCTACCTATATTACATATTTACCTATTATTATTATTATATTTATAATAATAAATTGAATATTTTTTGTAATTGAATGATAATCGTTTTCAATTAAAGTTATGTAACTTACATTCTATACTGAATGAATACTTTATTATTATAGAACATCAATTATGTGTCTGATGTGTTTCTGTCAACAGACGAGGAGAAAATATAAATATCACATTCAAATATAGTATGATATTTACAATTTATTGTAATGTTTGTACAGTAATAAATGTACAGAGCATTAATACAGTTATTTATATTTCAATGAAAACATAGGTTATTATTTTTATATGTAACTATATGTACATAGGTATGTCAATTTACAAAAAATATTAAGTACAATTTAGTACATAATAATTGTAAACTCGGGGAAATTTACAATAAAGTATAATGTAAAATAAAAATTTTAAAACGTACAAATAATGAGTGTGATTTTGAAATTTGAAATTTACCGTATTTATTGATATATATATATATAAAACAGTTATCATACTTTTCTTAAATTAATAGATTTTTATCGATTAATTTATATAGATCAATACTGTTTATATATTTAAATTATATCTGTAATCTAGTCACTAATTTTAATTAAATTATATTATGTGATTTGGGAATTTTATTTTATTTTTTTAAATTTTTCGGTTTTATTATTATACTTTTACTTATTTATTTTTATGACGTTTATAACTTATAATATTTCATTAATTACAATATTTTATTGGATCTTATTCATTAAACATAAACAAGTGTCCATATAGTATAATTTATTATTTAAATATCCTAATAAATACATTGTTAAATGTACAAAAAATCTAAATTCTGTTTTATTTTCCAAAAATAAAATATTTGTATATATGCATGCTACAGAAATAGTATTAAAATACCTACTACTATAACGCGTCATATGATTTATAATGTATTATTTATGTTTTGCTTTTAAACATTTATTTAACCTTTAAGTATGTTGGTAATCATGGTAAAAGGTTCTACTATATATGTATTCAAATTTATCATTTTTTACTTATTGATTGTTTTATTTATTTTAATTATATTTGAACGATTATGTATATTTATCATCCAATTTCTTAATTTCCTGTTTATTCTATAGGTATTATAGTTTGTATTATATTATAAGTAGATAATACCATTTGTAAATTGTAATTGTAATTTGTTATTTGTATATTGATAAATATACATAATTTGATTGACATGATGGTGAATAATTCTTGAATTATGTTTAACATTTTTAATTTGTCTTTTATATTTTGTGTTTTTAATGTATAGTATTTTTGTGTGTTTAGGTAAGTGGTGATATTGTATCATTAATCGAGAACGATAACTATGATAACAACTTATAGTTTATGTTTCAATTACAACATACTTCAGGTAAGAATAGTTTATAACATAATCTACGAAATATTTATACATTTCAACATATTTTGTACGGTTAATCATTTATTACAAAGTAATAAGCTATAGAAACCAGATAATTTCGTATTTATTCACATTTTTTTAAAATTAATATTATAAAATATTTAAGGTAATTTTGTGTTTTGCTTATAATAGTACTAATTACTTATTTGCTTTTAAGTTATAATAATAATATTTATATGTATTTATTATGAAAAACCAGGTGATTTACAATTGCTGATCGAAATATTATTATTTCCTTTCTGAATATGACAACAACAGAAATGATATAAAAAATTGTTTTGACATAAACATTAGTGACTAAAATAAGAACATAATGGGAGTTTTGGCAATTAGCATTTTTTTTTATTTGAGTCTCGACATAGCTAAACGTGGTGTTGTTTCTGTTTTTACGGAGACATTTATTTTTTAAATGAAAATGTCAATATTGCAAACTTTAAAATTAAAACATGACTAAACAATGAAAAATTGTGTTTTCTATAAACTATTGTTTTTTACTTAAATTGAACTGAAATATTAATCAAGGTTTTTTCCATTAATATTTCATGTTTTATTTTAACTTCTTAATACAAAATGAGTTTCAATATTTTTAATCTTTGTAAAAACGTCTATTAAATCGAATCGATTTGTAAATTTATTTTCAGAGTGCCGAATACAGAATGTTTGATATTATATTTATATAATATGCCGTATACTTCTATATTCATTTTTAAATACGGCTAATAAGTTATTAAAATAATATTTTAAAAACCTATTTATTTTTATTAAAAATCTTTATTTGGAATTAATTCACAATAATAATAATCAAAGAAAAAATATTTGGTAATATTTTTTACTTTCTAATAAAATAATAAAACCTATTACTTATTACATTGAACTATACTATTGAACAAATATACTAACATATATTTCCTTGTGTATGTATAGAGTAAGTGTGTTATGGAAGTTCGAGAAATATTCGGTTAAGTACTATATGTAGGTATTAAATGTTTCTAAAGCTTTTGAAAACTTCGTATAGGTACATATATAACCGTATAGAAATATTTTATTAACCAATCTATTGCCATATTATCATTATTACTTTATAGCTGTCTACCTATATTCTATTTCACTATTTAATGGTAGGTACTGGTTATATTCTTATTAAATAAGAAATATGAAAACATATATTTTTAAATAAATTTAAGATATATACGTATATTAGTATAAAATATTAATTTTAGATTCTGAGCACAAAATGACATTTATTTTAAGAATTAAATTATGTAGGTGTACAACTTTTTTGTATTGATAAAGTAAAGTCACCCAGACAATGGAACCGAACTGGCCAACATTTTTGGGTATAGTTGCTGTTACTCCACCCGATCAAATATTTATTTTGAATCGAATTAATCAATCAATACTAAAGTCGCAACCTAATTTTTGGGATATTTTTGTAGATAGTTAACAAGTATGCAACATGTGTTCTGTACTGAGTAATGAGTATAACTTGTGTATATAGTCGATAATCATCATTTTGTATTATTATAGTTCATCTTAATATGATGAATGAGATTAATTTATATTAGAAAACCCTATTAAAATGTTAATAATGTTAAAATATTTTGGGTGTGTAAATTTTGCCACATTTATGAATCATGGCGAATATCAAAATGTATGCGTAGGTATCTACTATTAATAAACAATTTTTCCAAATGTTTTGAATATTATCGAATAGGCATTATCTACTACTTTTGATTATATCTTTAATTTACCAAATATACGTGTTACTGTACTGGCACAGTGAATTCAAATTTAGCAATATTCTAGAATACCGAGGTGACAAAACGTAGTACCAGAGATTGTGTACTCACACGAACAAATCAAAGATATTTTCAAACGGTTGAAATCCGAGCCGAACCGAACCGAAATTCGAGTTTCAAATGTTCGGCCATTATGCACTGGCATATATATTGGACCGGCAGTTTTTTTTTTCCAATTTGACTTGTTCATTTCCGATATATGTGTGGCTTTAAAGCCATTTTCGGGTAAGAGTTTTTGATAGAAACTTTGTCTTAGTTGACAATTTTGAGAGGTAGTTGTTTTATTTACCGGTAGTTTAATAATCTTAAAGGTAGACAGCCGAAAATTGTTATAAATCAGAATGCCAGAAAGTTTTAATTTAGTCCAATTATTTACTATATTACTATATTGAAGTAATTAAGTATCGAAACTTGTTCACCACTATTCAGTTATAGTTTTTATAACATTTTAAAATTTGATTTTTTGTTTTATACATGTAGGATGTATGTATAGTAGACATAATGCATATAATAACACTTTTTGGATAGGAAGAGCCTAGTAAGATTTTAGTAAGATCTTTCTTATAGAACATTTATTATAAGTGGTATTTTAAAATGGTTTTAGTACAATTTTTTTAAGTTTTTCATCTATCAGTAGTTTTTCTTAAACATTATGGGAAACTATCGAAAATAATAGAAAATTTAAATGAATTGGAAAATAATCTACATTGAACTCGGATCAGAAATCAGTATCATATTTTTATCAAAACAAGTTATTTATTATTGATTTCTAATTCAATACTTCTACCACCTGTGGTATTCCAAACTATGAGCTTCCACTTCCAATTGCTAGCTTCATTTTCACGTATTGAATCTTTAGTTCTTTAATTTAGTTTTTGTCTTTTAGTTTAAAATGTGTACTTATATTACTAAAATAGTACTTCATAGTATATAAGCTATATATAATATATTAGAATTCTTGTAAAATTTAAATTATTTAATATTAACAAACTATAGAATCGGTTTTGTTCATATGCTGTTTGTTGGAAACCATTTCACAGTAATTGACATGAACGATCTTTTGAGGTAAAGTTTGTCGTCGCAGAAATGGTATATGGGAAAAGGAAGATAAGATACCATTGTACGTATAATTATTGGACGTTTTCTCGGTTGAGAAAACCTGGTCTTGAAAATATTACCTTTGTTCGTTTATGAAGTTGTAAGACAAAGGAGTTACCAGAATGTGTTTTCATTGGTTAACCAGATCACATTATCCCGCCTCTGTTTCTTGCTTCTGTTAGAAGGGAAACTTTAAAGCTACAGGGTTTTGGAATAATCTTATATAATAGAAATTTATATATCATCACCATGAATTTAAAATGTTTATAAGAATAGATATAATAAATAGAAGGGATAATATTATACAATTAAATTCTGTTATTGAATAATTTGCATGGACCTATTTATGCAATTGAATGAAGTGACTATCTATTAATTAAACAATAAGTAAATATTTTACGAAATTTAGAAGTTATTGTTTTTATTTAATGACTTTAGTGAAATTGACACTAAGTTTGCATAAAACGAAAATCTACACTCCATGGGTGCGTTCGAAAACTCAACTCTAGAACTCGAGTCAACTATAGTCGATTTCGCGTCGTTCGAGAAAACAGTGTTAACTCTAAGGTTACCGTCGAAAACCTAGTGTTGTTGACTAGAGTAACCAAAATAAATCGCCTGGTTCTCCACTGATAATTATTCTTATAATATACAGATAACAAGTCATTTTTATTTATATTCCCGTCCATAACTAAAAGTATATTTCGTCATGTTATCGCCTATATAACCAACATTTTGTTAATTGTTTTTACTTCTTCATGCATTTTAAATTTTCAGTCTTTTTCATCATGCAAATTACAGTAGAGTTCAAAAACCAAGAACATATAGTTTTCATTCCTAATGAATTATATAAAATTATCTAAAATCAGGGGAAATAACATGATATTTATTGAAATCTCTCCATTAAACTAGAAAATAAATTGTACCAAGACCTATATAATTTTATAATTTGTAAAAATTTTACTCTTTATTTTATTAGATAAAGTACAGTTAACTAAATATACATTGAAAAATAAACACTTATCATAAGATCTTATTGTTCGAATATCAATTTATTCTTATGATGTAAATTTGTTGTTGTGATGTCAAATTTATTCTGTGATTAAACCCTACTCTATTCTTATCTATTTTACCCGATTCACTACTAACTCTACTTTCTACACTATTCTACTATAACTCTGAGTATTCGAACGCACCCCATATGTGTAATATTGACACCAAATTATGTTAAATTTACTAAATATTTCTGTGTATAGTCGAAAAACAGTGGTTCAATTAATTCCCTATACTTTAATTCTTGAATTATATATCTACAATATATAATATTGTGATTATACTTAAACATATTATATACATGTGTTTTTTTTTTTTTTAAATTGAGTTTTACAGCCATCATCAGTATTTAGCATTTTGAAATGTTTGAAGTTTTAATATCTATTTTTTTAAGGGTATCAAAAATGTTTTTCTGGTAATTAAACCGAGTCATTAATTTTAATCCAATGTTATTAGTTTTTCTATTGATTGATCAAATTATGTGGGATATATTTGGATACCATTGAATATTTCCACCAAAATGTTGGCACATTTAAAAATAAAAATAAAGTGTCAGTGGGAGTCTTGGTGTAGGTAAATATTGTATAACTCGTTTCGTTTTTTTTTTTTTTTTTTTAGTGTGTATTTGCACTTTGTTTTGTAGATCTCGATAGGTACCTATATAGTATATAAATAACGGGAGGGTACCTATTATGCATTCATTATAACATGTTACTATAATAACAACATAATCAACAATGGCTGATGTAATCATTGATTATTTTTTTTTTTTTAGGACGGTCCCTAGTTATACAGTGCCGTTTCATTAAGTCCACCGATTCATTACTGTGCATAGAGTAGTGTGTACATACATATATATATATATATATATATATATATATTTTTTAATCTTGAAAAGCAATTTATTAACGTCCTTTAGTGTTGTGTATAACGCCCAGAAAATACGAGACCGTGAATTTATTACGTTTGTGTATAATAAATGTTGTCGTTATATAATGGTCAAAATCGTAATATTTAAACTTCAAAATGTAATAACAATATAACCCTTGTCTCTATGTTTTCAAACACCGTGTCTGGTTCATTTGTGTTTTTAATTTTACATGGTCATATGTTTTTCACCATGAAACGAGAGTGTATAAATTGATAAGGACTTTTCGGGCTCACAATAGTTTAATTATAATAAATATGTACCTACATAAATATTTTTCACAATTAATATGTTTGCATAAAATATTAGATAGTGATAACACTTGGGTTGGTGTTGCAGGGTGGAATTTGTTATGCTTTAGATACTATAGTTCTGTTTTATTCAATGTAAAAATGATTGTACGGCCCAACGGCGTAAATATTACATTTCATTATTTTGTATTTTTAAAATAATTTAGTCAGTTGTGTATTTTTATTATTTATTTTTCGTTGCTTGACATTACACGTCAGATAATTTCAGTTGGAACTATGTGAATAAATTATTTTGCCTTAAATATACAATATATTAATTAACGTTAATTACTTTATTCTAAACATATTAATATTAATTTGTATTATAATATCTCAATCATTGTTGTACAACGTATAATATATATACTATGTTTAAAAGTACTTATTTACATTTATATATTTCATATAATACATAACCAATTTTAGTGTAAAAACATAATGTTATTTATATAAGTGTTTTTCTCAATTTTCACTGTTTAACGTCTTACTTTATAATTAACATAAATAGTTTTAGTCTTATTAATAGTGATCAAAGATACATAAATATAAATTTACAAGTCAACAAATTGAAACCTGTATATACGTCATATACCCCACTCCTAAATGTTTACTTACACCAACATCGGTTTAATATCCCTGATGTTTCCCAAGGGACTAATGTGCTCAATTATTTGGGTATTATCGTCAATAAATGTTTCCATTTAATGCGATAAATCTTCTGGAAAACCTTTACAAAATTACAATTATTTAAACATACAACTCTTGTAATCGAGACAATACCACAATGTGCGGTAATAGCGTAACCTATATTGTAGAAAACACGATGAAGAAACAATATAATTCTATTTAAGGTGGCATAGCATTGATGTGATGTTAAAATACTCATGTAATTAGTTGTAATGCTTCCTTTTCGCTTATCCATTCATTATTTAATCCTTTCGTTGAGTAAATATAATAAAAGTACATTTAAGTATTTTTAATGTGATTAGTCGCTATGAAACCAATAAAAAAACATCCTGAGTCGGTGGTTACGGATCTAGGCCAAAACTAGTTGAAGTCCCTTATTTTGTCCTACACCTACATATTTACATTATAACATAAATAATTCGTATAAAAATATATTATAATATAATAATATAAATGTGTAAACATATATTATTTTATTCTACGTTCTTATTTTTACTTTCAAATATTATCATTAACTTGTGTGGCATACGTGTTAATCGTAGAAACCTGATGGTACTGATACTTACCTAGTTGATAAAGAATTGCTTATACATTTAGCGTGGTCAGTTTTAACATTAAACATATACGGAATTTATAAAAAAAAAAATATATAAATTATATATGTCATATTTTATAGTAGACGCATATAGAATTATTATTGATGTTTAAATTTTGTTTAAAGATCTTTTCTAAAACAATACTGATATTTATAATGACACGATAATATTTTATTATAAAATGGTGCGATTAGATTTACATTTGAATATCAAAATAGGAAATACCGTAAAAATATTTTTCGCTTACGTTAAACTGTCGTGCTGTAAATTGTGTTATATGGTAAATAATTATTTGGGATCAATTGACGTAGGTTACATCTGTTTAGATTATTATAATTTATTTTACTACCTACTTTACAGTACAATATTTATACAACTATTTTGTTTTTCGCCGAGTATTATAATATATAAAAATATATGCAATTCTGCCGCCTTGTACGAAAAAAAGTACCTATTTAATATTTAGACGTTGCCCGCGGGCTCGGGGTTGCAAATTTTCTCGGTTTTAAAATCCTAAGGGACCAATCGTCGGTATAAACAACTTTAATTTTTCACTCACACTTCTTGGTAATTATTTAACGAGATAGTTCATATTTACATAAAACGCGTTTCTCACGGTTGACTGACGGTAGAGGATCTATATAGGTAGTGGTTAAAATATAGATATAAAATTAAATCCGACTGGCGCCCAAACGTGGTGCGCGCTCGGCAGTTTTCCGTCCCAGGAGTAGTGGTGACATTCCTTGTGATATCCCTGCAAAACGTATATGTGCAATAATGTAATATGCCGTCGTGTATGACAATCGCAGTATATATATGGCTCATACCAGCAGACGGCATTTCGCCTATTGTTTACGGCGTGTAATACATTGCGGCGGTCGTCTCGGCTCGGCTCCAAAATAATATAACGAATCGTAATGGGAGAGACCGGCCGAGGTGAAAAACGCACACCTGTGTGAATCACCGCAAAACCGCGACTCGGGGCGGGCGGCGACGCGGTCGACGGGCGCGGCGGTAAGGAGTTGAGAGCCGCTCGCAAATTAGACGTCATGCGGGACATCCAAAAAGGGTCGGGCCCGGTGCAGTATTTATGGGCCCCCGTCTGCTCCGGTTCCTCTCCGGGACTTATGACTCACGCCCTCGCCCGCGATATTGCTCCTCCGCGTGTATGCCCAATTTGATTGCATCGCGCGACCATAATTTATGCCCGCCCGTCTGTCGCCGAATTAAAGTATAATATTAGCTGCCCGTCCCTTATTTTTGCGCCCGGCATCATATATACATATTACATAGGTACTGTATATAATAATTATTATATATACACACACACACACAAACACATTACGTCCATATTTTTTTTCATTTTTATTTTTTTGTATCTCGCCGGCTCGTTCCGCCATTTTCTCTTCCACGATATCTTTAACACAATATTAGGTACGCGAACGATATTTGCAGTGACGCATGCGCATCCGGGCGGCTTTATATAGTCGCGGAGAGGTAAAGACAATTTATGGCCACTGTGTTTTTCTGGATTTTCATTCTACCCGGCGCACCGCAATCATCCGACCTTTTTACCACACACCATCCCTCAATATCACAACGCATACGCTCATTGTTGTCGTCATTTGTTTGTTATAATAATAATAATAATAATAATAATAATAATAATAATAATAATAATAATAATAATAATAATAATAATAATAATAATAATAATAATAATAATAATTATAATTATAATAATAATAATAATAATAATAATAATAGTAGTAGTAGTAGTAGTAATAATAATAATAATAATAATAATAATAATAATAACTGCACGAACACTGAATTCCTGCTCTGTTTTGGCCTACTATTTTTGTTTGTTGTCATTCTCGACACACCACTCACAGTTCTATATAGTATTAAATGAGTATTCAGTCTATGTAATACGGTTGTTCTTTGTACCACTCTTTGGTCATATATATTTAATAATAGACAGAGATCTATATAGAGTGAGGCACATGAACACTTTGATATTGCAGGCATGTTGTAGACTATTAATTTATTTTACTAATATTTTAACTAATACATTTAAATTTGTTTAAAATTACAAATAATGTGACCGGAAATTATACAGCATTTAAATAATATATAATAGGTGACGTTATGTAATTGAGTTTTTTTTTTTTTTTACAGTTCTAATATTTGTTTTGTAGAATGCAATAGTTCATTGTTTTCAAATTTAATTCATCCATTATATATTTCGTCTTGTAAAGTATTTGGGTAAAATCATTTAATTATATATATATATTTATTATTTAAATACTTTTATAGTACCTACTTATATTAAATTTATATTAACTTTTTTAACGGCATTATATATTATTTTAACTAATGTAAACCTATTTTTAGTAACATTACGGAGGAAAAAAAATACAGCCAAGATTAAAATATAAACACATATTTTTACATAATATAATGTTTAAAGTTATACATCAGGTTATCTGGTTTTCTAAAACCATTCTCAATTTTACACCTGCCGTTAGCCGATTACATACAGCTTTCATAAATTAATTTTTTTATTGTAAGATAACATTGTTTTGGTGAATTTTTTTTATATAATTTTAGTAGGGCATTTTTTGATATTTTTAGAGCATTAAAATAAAATCCGAGTCCTAGTTATTACAGACATATGAAAAATAAATAAGAATGTTATAATATTGTAATTTCTAAAATGTATTTTATTGATTTTTAAAATTTATAGAATTTTTTATGCAGGTAAATAATAATTGGTGTTCGGCGTCTTATAGAGTTTTTTTATTGTTAGCTAAAACTTTGAATTTCAGCTACCTCCGGGTCACGTTGCAAGGTTTCGAATAGCAAATGACACACCATAAACTCTCAGTTGAATGGTATATGAAATTCCTTTTTCCTGATCTTTTTTGTTCTCGATGCAGACAAAGATAATAATATATTTTATATTACAATATAACCTTATTTTACACGGCTAGTATAAATAAAATAACTAATAAATTAATGAAAAATTATGTTTCACAAGTTTAACAAATTAATTATAAAATATATATTATATATTATGCATATAATCAATAAAATCATTGTGAGTCTCTCGAACTCTGTATACATAAGCATACACGTACACTATCTGGTATTATTGGCATATCGAAAACTGACATCGAACTGTTGGTTTCAAAGTTATAACAGTTTGAAGTTTTATGAGTGGAAATGAAGTGAGAGAAGAGTGTGATGGTGAAAAAAGATTCGAATAAAAGTCTTTTCAAATCGAAAATCATATATATATATATATTTCTGAATTTTGGCCAGGTATATATAATAGTCTCTGGGGAGGAAAAAAATTTGAGGTCAGATAAAAGTGGTATGGTACATGTTGTATCACATAATATATCGGAAAATACAGAACCTTTCTTTAAAAATGGTCGACTATGAACTTTATTTATGGAAACTGAATCGAAAGGGTATCCGACAGAGAAATATCATATATACTTTTTCCTCGAGGAGAATAGAGACAGATAATATACCTAGCGTGGAGAAATTTAAGTAGGTATTATATACGATTGTAAAACTACGTAATCCCGTTTTTTTTTATTAATAATTTTAAAATAAAAGTAGGTACCTATAAAAAAAAAAAAAAAAAAAAAAAAAAATCAAAATATTAAAATAAATTAAATAATTTTAGATATA
>JAIPRL010003194.1:0-49475 GCA_025469235.1 Pemphigus obesinymphae | reverse complement strand
GAAGGTCTTTTGTAAAAAGCTTTAACTTGTTATGATATCTAAATACAGTCTGGGCCGTAAAAACACCGTGACTATTTTTGGCTACACATACTAAAAGCACCGCCACCGTGCCTAATAACCTACCTATATCTAATAACGACTGTAATGATAACGAAATCGACGGCAATAAAAATGCTATCTAACGTTTCTAACGATTCTAACAAATTTTATATTTATTGAGTTTAGTCTAAATTTAGTTCAAGAGCCGCACGAAACTGATTTAAGAGCCGCATGCGGCTCGCGAGCCTCGTTGTGGCCACCCCTGTTATATACGATAGCAATATAATTTTCAACGTAGTGACAATGGGCTTGCAACAGTTTTCAATTATACACCTATCCGTGTATGATACCCATATAAGGTTGTTATTTATTACTTGCAATTTTCAAGGGTTTCTGATAATTTTTAATACATTATTCGAAAAATAAAAATTTAACAAATAAATATTTAAATATACATTTTAAAATTAATCTAAAAATAGCCCCATATCCGTAACTATTTTTATTATTGTTGTGTGATCACGATATTTTCGCCTTATAACAATATAAGCGTGATCAAATTTATAAAGTCGAATTTGAAATCTAAAAACCAATTTGAATTTGTTGGCTTGCCTATCGAGCAATTTTCTTTATTATTACCTATACAAAATTAAATTAAATCAATGTTTAAAAAAAAAAAAAAGAGTGCACTTCGCTCGTCGGGTGTCAGTAGGGGTGGAAGAACTTCGTTTATCGGATGGGATACTCTTATTGAATGTATTTCATTTGAATGCAATGATAAATAATTGCATTCGAAATAAACAATTCTGAGCGCAGCTTCAGTGTACTATACTGAACTATTAATACTAATGATGTTGTTCAGTATGTTTAACATTATATTAAAAGAAAAATCGTACGCTCAGAATCTAAAATACTTTTTTTTCGCCGATTTTTTAAATTTAGTTTTAATTAAATTAATTAAATTTTTTCCGGTCTTAAAATCTCATTTTACCAAATATTTGGATTTAAATACCTCAAAATTGATAAATTTGTTGAAAAAATTTAAACGACAAAAAAATTTGTGACTACGGATTTAATTAGAGTAACGTATTTTTAACATTGAATAAAATGTTCAGGTCTTAAAACCCAAAATTACCCCATTTAGGATTTAGAAACCTCAAAAACTAAAATGTCTATAAATAGCCCAAAATTTCAAAAAAATCTAAATCTTTTTAATCATCGTAAATATATTACTAAATTCAATATTCGATGTAAATTTTAAGATCTTAAAGTCATTAGTTTAGAAATTACGAAAAAATGAAAAATCTGGATTTGACGAAATCGTATTTTTGCCGTTTTTTCGTCATTTTTTGGTAGTTTTTCCTTACGCTTTTCAAAAAACTATTAATAAAATCAAAAAATGACCTCTTAAATGTACCAACTAGATGCAATTTGTTACTGGAACAACAGAGAAAAAAAAAATAAACACCATTGTAAAATTCAGAATCTAAAACTGCGATTTTTAATGATAAATAACATGACTAGAGAGATGTAAGCTTGAAATTTTTGAATTTAATTTTGTTTTTTTCACTGAAATTTTTCAATAGTCAAAACTTTGAAAATTTTGATTTTTATATATTTTAAAAAAAATGTAATTATTGCAAGGTTGTAATGATTGGTTTACTGTTCATAATATTCTATAATTATATAAGCCACTATATCACAGATGTTTATATATTGTTGCTATCACGTCTTGTGTGTGTATAAATATTAAAAGTCAAACGCCTTTGTAAGTATACCAGTTATATTTATTTAATTACATTTTTATCTATTTATAGGTATATATAGTAATATAATTACTCTACAGACAAACTTTAAACATTTTCAAAATTCACATCACTAAACCAATTGGTCAAATGAAAATTTAAAAAATCACCTCAATCGATCACTAGAAGATAAACTGATGAACAGGACAGGCAGAAGGACAATGTGACCGAAGCAGGGCCCCACGCCATATGAAGGATATGAATATATATTTTATTGAGAAGAAAAACAACACACTATTTTTTTTTTATTCCTGTTTGACGCATAAGTGTCACCACGATATTATTTAAAGTACTTTGTATTGCCTAACAAAACAAAGTTAAAAAAAATTAGGGCCCCGAAAAATTTTCTTGGAACCCTACAATCTGCCTTTGCCGATGAATTAAAAACAATTTTAGAATTAAAATAATCCGACGATTATAGGTTGATTTAAGTTGGTATTGTGGCCCTTCAAGTGGGGTACCTACAAGGCTACACATTGGCCGAGTTGTAAAGTATTTGAGTATTGGTATTCAAATTACTTTTTTGAGTAGGTATTGAGTACTAATTTATTTTAAATACTTTTGATTTGATTTTTATGTTATACCTTTTCATTAAAAATCAAAATGTCACATTTTACAAACTGTACACAAAACAAAAAAAAAAATAAATAAATATATTATTAAATCAGATAAGCTTTAAATATTTTAAAATTATTTCAAATACTTTTTTAATGTATTGCAGTATTACTCTAAAAACTTTTTTTAACTATATTTTTTTTTACTTATTCAAATATTTTTTGAAATTATTCTTTACAGCTCTGCACATTGGTTGTATTTCCCACGGATATTGCTCAGATCATATCGGTTTAGTTTCAATCAATATTTTTTAATTTCATTATTAATATTATTCTTAGTTAATTTGGCACGTAACATAGCAAAAAATATAAGCCCCCGTGCGTTCAAGGTTCTCGAGCCGTGATCGTCAAGCTCAAAGGATTAGCCTACCTGCCTACCTACCTACCTACCTATCTAATTTATTAGCCTACTTACCTGCCATTAATTTGAATTAGAAGTTCAATCAACAAACTATCTATTTTATATAAAAAAATTGCTTTGTTTTAAATCATTGCTTGAATTAAAGGTGAACCAAAGCTTATATCTACTGTTTCTTTCAAAATTTAATAATTTCAGAGCATTGTATTTTGAATTTAATAGTTTTGAGGAAACGTTCATTTTTTGGAGGCCCAAAAGTAGAGGTCAACTTATTAATTATTTTAAATTAAGTTATATTATTATGCATTATGCCATTAAGGTATACTATATATACGTATTTATAGTCCATGCAAATTTTTTTAATAAGGAGTTTGGAGGACATTAAATGTTTTTTTTTTCGAAAACACCATAATAGGTACAATCGATTTTTGTGGGTTTTTATCATATTAATATTATATATTTTAAATGGATGAACTATATAATATATTTCAGCTATATATTTTTTGTTAGTAATTACTGTTAAGTTTATTTTGCGAAATAAAAATTTTGAAGTCTGACCCATTTTCAAAGTTATGACAATTTTAAATTTGTGAATTTTAAAATATCGTCTTATAGGTACTCTTATATAATAGGTTTTGCTACAAAATGATCATCTGATCATAACATTGTGGTCTAATGCAGACCCTAAAATTGTATGTACCTATTATTACATAATATTATTTTATATTATCTATATTACATTATATTATATTATATTATTAATAATATATTATGTGTACACACTTTGTATAGTATGAAAAGTTTAATGTGCACTACGAAATTAGTAGTAAGTGTGTTAATTAAATTAGCGAATTATACATTTCTACATAATTGTAATGTTGATGGGAATAATAAAAATGGTCATTCAAAAATCAGAATATTTTAGATGATTCGCAGAAGAAAAGTCAGAGGTAAAAGAGTTCGAGGAAAAAAAGTCCGAGGAAAAAAAGTCCGTGGTAAAAAAAGTCCGTGGAAAATAAGTCCGCAGTAAAATTAGGTGAGTTACCCTGGCACCGCCATATTGGAATTTTTAGAATTTTTTTATCCCATTAATTGTACCATAATTTGTACCGATTTTTACCACCAATCTCCGAATTTGTACCCAAAAATTTCATCGATAAAAATCGATTTCACTTTGGCGTGCCAGGGTCATGTATATAAAATACAAGATACAGTGGTGTGTTGAAATATATATTTTATTGAAGCAATCTCTAGTCTCCCCCTTTCTCCCCACCCTATCGCCCCTCTGAAAATGGATACAATAGACATAATATTATTGTTCGTAAAATAATGCATATATAATATTTATTATATTCATATAAAATGTATTTATATAAGATATTTTATAATTAAAAAAATAACATATTTGTATATATAAAGTAACGAGGTAGTTAATTCCTGGATATTTATCTCTTGTTTTCATTCTGTATTTCCATCTTTGGTTTTTACCAGATTACGTTGAATGTTATGGGAATAATTAGCTACGACTATTTTCGTTTCTTTTTTTTTTTTTTTACTTGCTATGAAAATGTCAGGCATTTTTCGTCGTGTGAACGCGTATAGAGTATAACCGAACAAACTAAACGAGCTACAACGACGATAATTGACACATACCATAATACATTATACATATTCTATATTTATTTAGTTATACTACAGGTATAAAATATATATTAGCAACTATATTATACTCAGATAATTATTGAGATATTGATAAAAGCGATGGCAAATATGTGTATTATAAGAGCATCGATTCATTCTGCACTGTTGTCCACACATCTCTGGGGGGGGGGGTCACCGATATACTCACGTTATATAGGGGTTAGGTATGTTAGATCAGAAACACCGTGGGTCGTTCTCGATATTTTAAAACTCGAAGCATATATTATTACAATATTATTAAATACATTTTTTAGGTGGAAAATCGAAATTTATCCGTGAACATTTTGACAACAAATTTTAGAAAATGTACCTATATATTTTGTGTGTTTGCGACGGTATTACTTTAACTCGTACGTAATATGCACACAATAGTAAAATATTATACCGATACATAAATACAGATATGGTTACGATATGTCGGCAAGGATTATATATTATAAAATATTTTTTATTAAATAAATTTTACATGGATATAATTAATATATTATTTATACATATATTATATATGTATTTTTTATGAACAATACTACTATAGACTCTGGGAAACTAGAGAGTGCTCCAATAAAATATATATTTCGGTACGCCACTGTATCTTATGTTTATAATTTAGAAATTTTATCGGGGACTTTTTTTCGGTAGTCTACCAAATAATACCTATCATATAGTTTAATTTAAAAATTACAATTAAATATAAAATTTGTTACGAGACATAAATTGCACAATATAGATATATTATATTTTATGTACCTATATGTGTTATAACATAATGTATATAAAATCTGATGTCTGAACTCTAGATTTTTTATGTTTTAAAATTCGGATTCGTCGCGATGTTTGAAATCTGAAATTCAAGGTCAGGATTTCCTGAAGTATCCAGTGGTGGATTTGGGGAGGGACGCAGGGGGACGGAGCTACTCTTAATTTTTTTCATGTTGAACAGCGTACCCCTTAATTTATTTATCAAGGAACGCAAGGAAAGCAATGTTTGTTTTAATTTTTATTTAAAATTTTTAAAAATTAAAATTTATTTTTGGAAAAATCTTGAAATTACGAAAATGATTGTTTTTTTGTCCTCGTCACATAATTGGTTTTAAATTAAAAGCATGATATAAAATGTTGAATAGTTGATCTTATTAAATCATATTGGTATCATATAGATAACAAATAATCTTCATTATCCGTGAATGGCTAAAGCCTAAAAAAATCAATGCGACACCAATAAACTACATTTCGGTCTACATCTACAACTTCCTCGATTATTCATTTAAAAGGAAAAGTTTTAAATTATTTTGAAAGAGGAATGTTTAAACTATGCTATCTTGAAAATTATGTAACCTAACAATGATGTAAAAAAAAATTTTGGATTTTTCTACTCAATTCATGTTCTATAATAATCTAAAATGTTTTTTTTAATTTCCCCGGGTTAGAAACTTTAGATAGGGGGTGTGGGGGACGAAGTCCTCCACGGCTTACTTTTTTTCTAATATGTCCCGGAACGCTGATTTTTGAACTAAGCTCAGAGTTCGTCCTTATTTTTTTTTCCAATTCAACCACTGCTTTCAACCATAGTATAATATAAATATTATAATAATAATTAACACGAAAAACAAAATGGGGTACACGTGATCGAATTCATAATATTACCTATATGGACAGTGTCCGGGTAAAATGGAATAATTTAATTAAAATAAAAAAATGTTATTGCAAATTAATAATACTTATAGAATTTCGTAATCCACATCGAATAGCATGAAAAAACAACAAAAATTGTAGGTTCATTAGCGAAAATATAATAATTAATAATAAAAAAAAAATAATAATAAAAAATAATAAATAATTTTAACTTTTAGATATTTTTGACAGTGTTTTTAGTTTTCCCAAAGTAGTATTTTGTACTTATTCCTTTTTACGCGGACACCGTCCATATATTTTCGTGTTCAGTTAAAAGTTATAAAAACGCGTTTAGATTTTTTTTAACGTGACTATTTTTGTATAATATAATTTAAAAATTATATTACATATTATTTAGTTTTTAATTTTTCAAATTTTTTTCAATTATTGGTAGGTACTTAAAATATAATTAATTTTTTTTTTAATTTATATTGTATAATAGGTTTTTTAACTCTAAATATAACTAAAGCTCAATTGAAAAAAGTTCTATATTTATATTGATGGATATCTTGGTGGGATTCTCATAGAGATGATAATATTTTTTAATAATGATTATTTATAATACATATTACATAAGTACCTAACTAAAAAACGGTAAAAAAAAAAGACGTACAATTTACGAACATTTCTTTACTGGTAAAATTCATATTACATCAATATCAAAAAATATCTATTGTTAATAACAGTTTGTTATATACCTATTATACCACTCATATTATGATCATATTAATATATTTTGTATATTTTACCAAGTATGATATGATTTCGATAAAAAAGTCATTGGTAAAGTTTACGTGAACAAACGAAAATTAGGTATAAATACCTACATATTCGCAAGGCTGGGCAAGTTAATGAATTTTTTTAACTCAATAAGTTAAGTTAGTTTAAAAATATGTTAATTTAAGTTCAAATTGTCTGATATATTTTTTTATTAACTTTTTAAGTTAAAATTGAATTTTTAAAAAATAGTAACTTACCTAGTTATAAGTTAAAATTTGTAATTAACAATAAAAAAATTATAAAATACCTCTCATCTGCTAGTAGCTACAATACTTATATTTTTGTTTTCACCACTAATATTATTATTAAACAGACAGTAGGTATTATATAATTATATAATTAAATATATTTAAAATATTAGATAAACACAATTAACTAAAAATATAGCTCAACACGAAAATATCGACAGTTTCAAGTTTCGACACAAAAACTAAACTGGTCTGTGTTGCATCAGCCAATAAAACGATAATTTACTAAAATTTAGGTACATCATATCTTCATGTACCCATCTTAATTTTGGCTTATAATGATTGGAAATTTCCAAAATAACAATATTATATGATATCTATTTTACATTAATAATGCGAAGATAATGAGAACCACGTACCACAGTAATAGGTACTATACTTTTCGTAATATATAAGTAATTCTATTTATATATAAAGTATAAAGGGTAATATAATAATATATACTTATCTAAATAATAGAAAGAAAATTTGGATAATTTTGTATAAAGTTAAAATTTTAAGTTTCCAAAAAAGTGACATATTAAGTTAAAAGTGAATTTTAAAAAAGAAACGTGTTAAGTAATTAACTTAATTTTAATTTTCAACTCGTTAATACCCAGCCTTACATATTCATACATGTGTAGTTTTACCGATACATTATATACACAAGCAGATACAATTTCATGAAAATTATAAAAAGTAATTAAAATTAGACATTTTTCTTAGACGTAAATTTTGAAACTAAAACAAGTATAATATTATTTTGTATTTATACGCAGGTGCTTACATAGTACATATCCCAAATTATGATAAATGGACCGACATTCCATCATCTTGTCAATTGTTTTTACGATGTATCAAAATAACCAGACCAATCAGATTTTCCTCGTTTCCATATTCCCGGTGTATTTTATATAATTAAAAAAGACATTTGTGCATAAATTATTCTCATACAATTATTTAAAATTTTTACGTACTTTGTTTGTACACTTAGAATAGAATGTATGGTAACCATGTTTCTATAAGTGGTAAGATCGTCCGTCTTGTTTTTATGTTGTTTCTATGTAGATAAGTACCTATAATTCCATTAAATAAATTTAAAAAAAAAATGTATTTATTAAAGTAATTAGTAGGTGGTTATAACTAACATTAGATATATCAATCATTGAGTTCAAGACTGCAGCAAAAGAAAAAAATTTTCAGTATAACGAATATAAAACATAAAATTTATAATCGTCATTCAATGTTAAACAAGTATCTTCTATATCTATCGATCAATAATTTAACTAATAATTTTTATTTAACTGCAATTATATAATGAATGATGTAGAATGATTTTAATACAATTTGTTTAAGTTTTTGCAGTCTTGATCAGTTTATATTTATTTACATAAACATATTTAAAGTATAATAACAAATACTTACTCGTAAATATTAATAAATAACAGTAAAATAATAAAATAAGTATATTTACATAGAACCAAATTAAGTGCTTACCATTAAAAACATCGATGAATACATAGATGAATGCAGCGAAGAAAAACAGCAATGCTAGTGTCCACGGATGTTGTTTATACTCCTATTTTAATAATTATTAAAATATTCATTATTAATGTAAAAACATTTTATATAAAATGGTTAATAGATATTATAATATTTTATAAGGTTGAAAGCGATCAATTATTCTAAGGAGTTTAGTATTTATTAAATTATTACGATATATTCTTATATACAAATGCACAAGTCATCGACAGTCTACTCAAAAACATTTTTGTAATTAGTGAAAAATTATGGTAAATAAGCATACTTTAAATAGTTTAATTGTATTTGAAAACAAATTTAAAATCACAAATGTTTATTTAAGATTTTACGTGAAAAATAGTTTGAATTAATTTATTATATTGTAATTCGTTATTAGATGATTTAATTTTTTTTTCAAATTAATCATTTAATTTATACTGTTATTCCTACAAAACAGAATAAAAATAAATAAAGTCAAATTAATTTTCAAAATTTAATTTGGACTAACTACTGGAAATATGCTTATTACCTTATTAGTCGAAATACACGTAGGATATATTCACTTTCAACCATCAAAACAGTTTTGTATACTAATATTAAACTGCAAGATAGCAACTAAAACTTAAAGTGTATAAATGCCAAGTTAAAACGTCTTATAAAAATGAAAAAAAAAACAATAGACATACGAAATAGCATTCTTCATTGTAATATACAGATGTTTTAATTAGGTATACAATTATGTTTATTTTAGTTTTCTGTGAAATTTCGACTACAACACTATAATTGTGTATATTTAGTAAAAGGTTCAAGAAATACATCTAAAAAGGTTAAAAATCTTTAATATATTTTATATTAGTATAATGTTTGGTAAAATTAATCAAAACATATAGTTTAAATATTTGATTAAATTTATAGGAATAATTCCAAACTATCATACATTTAAAAATATTCATACATCCGCTTTTTCATTAGAAATTTGAACGCCTGTGTCCTGCCGCAAAGCCCGCAATACAATAATGATTGTGTGCTAAAGCATGTGGACCTACGTCATATCCATATGATTATCCTCACTCGTCTATACCTATAGTTACTGCGCGTTTTGATAATAGTATTAAATTAATTAAGGCCAATTTATTTGTTTTATTACTATAATATATTTATATATTGAACAATCTTCAAATATCGTATAACATTAGGTAGGTACCTATACAAAAATTCAAAGGTTCATAATTTTTTAATTATATATTATTAAACAGGTAGGTATGTATACAATATCTAATAGATTTCATACTATAGGTACCTATATCCTCTATGTTTTAAAAATATATATTTGTATTTTTGTTAAATTATACATTTTTGACTTGTACAATAAATACAATTAGATTACCTATCAGTGTATAAATTGTATTGTTTTTCATATAATTTCAATAATTAATTACCTATATTTTTAGTTAGCAATACTATATAATAATATAAACCTATTTTAATAACCGTTTAATATTTTGAAAATGATGAACATTCGAATTTTTATATAATATCAGATATTTGAAAATCGTTTAATATATCAAACACAAATAAATCGACCATAATTAATTAAGTATATGACAAAATATTTACTTGCACGTAAAAACTAGCTAACTATCAATATAGGTACCTACTGTACAAGAAGTACATATAAATTAATACGTTCAGTCTAATAATTAGGTTGAAAAAACTAAAAGATATTGTTACTAGAACTATATTATATAGTTGAATATACTTTCCAAGTTTGTGCATAATTATACGTCAAATCTAATAATTAGGTTGATACAACTATACCAACCTATTTTTCTGGGAAAATTTACCGATAAAAATTTTTAACAGTATTATGTAGTTAAAATAAACACAACTACATCAACTAAATACATTTAGTACGTCTAACCATGTTATGAGATAGTCTGTATAGCTACCATGGTTTATGATTGAATTAACCATTTAAATGTTTATTGTAACTATTTTTTCTCCGTATTATTATATGTATATAAATACAGTTTAGGATTAATTAATTGAAAACTGGAAGTATTAGGGGCCAAGTATTGATAAATAAAAATTAAATTATAAAAGGATTTTAATATACTTTTATACTTAAATACATTTGTGGTTCGGAACGTTAAATATTTTATATCTGCCTAAATTAATATTATTCTACTGTATTATCTCACAATTAATTATTAAATAATAACGAAAATACGCCACTAGTTACAACTTATTATAATAGGTTTAAAAATGAGTATAGACATGATTTTTTGTACATAAATACTTACTTTAGTTTTCCACATCGCATCGAAACAGGAAAAGTTATTTTTTGCTCAGATATTCAATAGTTTCCATTATACCCGAAAAAATGAATTAAATAATGAAGTTTTTGGTCGACACTAAAAATAACAAAATGGTTGTTGAAGTATGTGTACGTAGTACGTACCTAGTTAAAAGTTCATTATTTTATGTTAATTTTTATTTATAATAATTGATATTATATATGCATACTTTTTAACCAAAAGTAATGATCGGATAAATGAGTAAAAAATTTTTTTATTATTGAATAAGTTATATTAATGAACAAATCCATAGAATTTCTGAAATATATTCGACGTTTAGATCACAGAGTAAACGATTATGTTTATGCATAGATATATAATAATACTAGATAGCCGTCTTTGCCATAATTACCTTAAAATTAGTTGAAGTCAGCCGCCATATGCAATGTAGGCAAAATCGGTAAACAAACGTTATCAATATAAGATTTTATCATGTATTAATTGTAAACGTAAATACTAAATATTTTAGTCATTTCATCTTTTGCACAATATAGGAACAAATAATAATACAGGAACATAAAAATAGTTTAAAATCAACTCAACATCAATAATATCACAATCGCAGTTTGATAACGTTTGTTTACCGATTGTGCCTACATTGCATATGGCGTCGGCTTCACTGATAATAAGAAGACGGCTATCTAGTATTATTATATATCTATGTGTTTATGATATTGATAGATATCCAAAGACATAATATTATGTTTTTTGCCATAGAGTAACTGCAGCATAGAGATTGTAATTTTATATTTTATTAAGGTGCGTTTAGACTTCGATACTTTGTACTCGCTAATCAAAGCCGCGCATCAAACTCCCGCGAATTTTATGCATGGTGAGTACACCAGTATCCGCTAGACAGCCATGGCGAGCATTTCAACTGCGATTTCAATGTTACCTCCCCGTGCGGCTGCAGCGTTTGCCATAATTGCAGTACACGTTTAAAAAAAAAAAGAATAGAAACTCGGGGAAAACGTCAATGCTACCTGATCTTGTTATACGACTCTTATTATGTCTTGACTTTTCACTGCGGAAGGTGACCATCAAAGTTTTCAACTTCACCTTCAATATTGAAAAGTTGCAGAGTAGCTCCACTTTCCCGCCAGGCATCCTCTCTCTTATTTTTATTATGATAATTTTTTTTTTATAAATTCTACAACACATGATACTTTCTATATACTTCGATTAATTTAATAATTTGATCTCGGTTCATTTTGACGCGCGCGAGTCAAGTACAGACGTCTATACGTCGCGAATCAACACTGCGAGTTTCTTTTGATGTGCGTTCGAGACTGACATACCGTGGCTCGAGATGAGTATGTACTCTCGCTCCAAACCCGTCTACACTGCGCGAGTATATACTAATATACTCGCGAAGTCTAAATGCGCCTTTAGGTAGGTATCTACATTTTATATCATACGCAGGTATAACCTCAAATTAAGGAACCCCTCCGAAATTTGTTCAACATTTGATAGGTACATTTTTTATGTAAACTAGTTCTTATGAGAAAACTTTTAATGAAATAACTATTAAAATAAATACAATTTTGAATACATAAGAAATTATATTACAAATAATTTAAATGGAAACATTGAATTTGATCTGTGATTTTTCATTGGATAGAGGATAATATGAGTAGTAAAACAAAACTTTTCTATTCTAAAGTAGGAATCCCTAATTTTGATACAATGTTATTGCATTTTTAATCATTTTTATATATAAGCCATGTTCAGTTTAAATCTAAAATTGACGAGTTACAGCTATTTCTTCTTCTTCGCCCTCTCTCCCAAATATATATGGGGTCGACTACCCTAGTCCTCAACATTCACTGAAGTCTATTTCCCGTATCCTCCTCACTCCTTACCTCTACCCTGACCTCAGAGACAAAAATTCCTTACTCTTGTACTTGTCCTTTCATACATGTCTTCAATTACATTCACGTACAACTTTAGTAACGTTTTCTTCATTAATATCCATTTCAAAATGTCTCTAGAAATCCTATCATATACCTTCTCTAGATCAATAAATACCATACACAACTTCCTCTTATTTTCTCTGTACTTCTCTACTAACCATCTCTTTGGTTATTATCTCTCTTTTTCGTTGATATTATCTATTTTACTTCTTTAGCCTATTGCCATGTTTGCGTATCCTCTGTCATATTACCCACCTACTCTCACCAATGTTTTATTTAATTAAAATATGTCTTATATATCCTGGAATGAGTCAGTATTTAAGTATTGATGCCTGACCCACTGATACACAGAGTAGGTAGGTACTAATATTTAGCTTTTATATAACATAGTAATGAATTTAAAACCGTCGGACTTCTGTAGTAGTTATTTTTCACAATTTGAATTAAATTTATATTGATACATATTCGGGTGAACTTTTAAGCTGGGCGCGCACTATCGGCTCGGATCCGGTAGGTTCGGAAAAGTTATTTAGCCGTGCACATAATCGGAATGTATTGGGGCACACGACGGCACTATTTACCTTCGTTTCGGAATGTATTATCATTTGTATAATGTATTTTTATTATATCTTTATTTACTCTTTAATTACCTAATTTACTCTTCATTTAACTAACTCAACGGTCATCGATAATATAATTAAAATTTTATTTAATTATTTAATTAAATTTAAGAACCTAATAAAAAGCTCAGTGTTATTTTACCTTTTAGATATTGATAACTTTCAAATATAATAAATTATTTTTTTTCTAATTTATAATCTACCTATAACTTATTTATTTTTCATGTACTTATCAATAATTCAACTAATTTGTATGATTTCAGTATTTCACTATAATAATACAATGAATAATATAGAATGATTTTAGTACGATTTTTCAATTTGCTTGATTTTTTTCAGTCTTGATCGGTTTACATTTATTTACATAAAAATATAGTATAATATAATAGGCAAGTTTACGCGGCTTATATAAAATAAAAATGAAAAAAATGACACCCAAAACATTCTTCATTGTAAAATAGAGATGTATTAATTTTACGATTATGATTTTTTATTTTTCTGTAAACTTTGTATTTCGACTCGAACACTATATTAATTTAAACGAGTCATTTTTCGATTCTTTCAATAAACCTACATAGGTATAAGGGAATAACTAAATAAAGATTTTTTTTTAAAAAAAAAAACTAGTAATTTCCTCATAATTTAGAAAAATTTTCAAAAATATATTGTGTAATTTTTAGTATGGTTAATAACGTTCGCCGAGTGAGCATTCCCTAACTTGTTCCCTTACGGGTTTATCGAGAAAACGAAAAGAATACGATACCTTACGATTATTTCGTCCGACGCGCGACGGTGGTGTACCGGCATGGTGACGACCGTCAATATCCGGCCGACCACGTCAGGATCCGATGGTTCGACGTACGTGTCGTGCCGGCGTAGCTCGTCGGTTGATGTCGTCGACGAAAGTGTGTCCCCGGTACGCGCTCGCAATTATTATCGACGTGAAAAGTGACGATTAATAATGATCTGACAGTAAAACGATGTATTCAATGACGCAAACAACGATGAGCGGATGTCCGCGAACACGTCACACGAACCAACAGAAACTGCACAATATAATATGTTGCACGCATCATCCGTGGTGACTGGGTGTTCGAAAGTTCCAGAAACTTCGATTCCAGGGATAGGTTCGGACTCGCCGAATAATAATACTGCCACGACTAATTTCACCGCCAATGCATAATATACGATAGTATACGTACGTACGTAAACTGCCATTGATTATGTAAATTATGTAAAACTTGAATCTTTTAAGACTGTGGCGTCGTGTACACTTCCTGGATGCTTGATTGTGACATTACGAAATATGTAATTATGATCAACATAACCCTGTAGTACCATAGATGGCCAGCCTTTTCTGTTGACAAAATCCCTATAACCTATTTAGGCGGCAATATTGGAATGCGAGTCCCATCAATAGTACCAATAAGTTGTTCCATTCCAGTTTTCTGTTTTATACACTGTGCAAGGAATTTAGCTTCCTCGATTGTATGCATAGTAATATGCAAGGGTCTCAAAAGTTTATTTATGGCTTTACAAACTTGATAAACACATGTATGGACAGTAACTGCTATTTTAACACCATCGAAAGTTGGAGCCATACCATTAGCAATACTCATTCATGATGGAGAATCTGAAGAAAGTTACACAAATGCATTTACTTTATTAAAAGATAATTTTCCTCTTTGTTTTGGGGGCAAAAGTGTAAGTAATTTTTTATACTGTTTTATATATAGATATAAATTAACTAGGTATTGTATGAATACCTAAAATTTTCTTAATTATTATTATTATATTAACATTAAATGTAATAGAATTATGAAAAATTAACCATTCCTCAATAATTATGAGTAAATACATGTTATAATGAATAATTATAATAATATTATATTTTACTTAAAATTATTAAAGGGAATTATATTATAATCATATTAAATAAAAACGTGTACCTATTTTACAAGTTATAGAAGTTAAAAATATATATATGTATCTTAAACAAATCATAAATTAGTGTAGTTTGAACAGTAGCAGCTATTTTATTTAATATAATCTTATATATAAGTAGGTACTTATAAATTAAAATTTTTAATTTACCTGATTATAGATTGTAGTTTGTTTAATTATTTTGTTAAGTTAAAATTTTTTATTTATGTTTCTTTTTCAAATTTTAGATAAAACCATATTAGCTATATTGATAGTCATATTAATACTTAATAATTATTTATATTTTTTGCTTTTTTATATACCTATACAGACATCTATGGTTTTTATGAGTGATGATTCTAGAGCAGAGAAAAATGCGCTGCATTCTGTGTGGCCTTCTGCTAATCAATTTCTTAGCTGAATGGCTTTGGTTACACGCTACTAAAAATGGAATTAAGCTAGCTGATTGTTGTCCACTAATGAGACTGTTCCAAAAAGTAAAATTCATAATTATGTCATAAAATAAAAATCAGAGTATATTATAGTTAATATACATAAAGTTAGAATAACTACCCCCGTCACTACCCCCGGGCCCCGATTTTCTCTCCACGGCCCTACGTGTACAATATTATCTAACGATAGTACGTACGTATAATAAGATAACATTATTTATGACTTCGAAACCGCGTACATCTATTAGTCTGGCTAAAACCATAATATTATGTAGTCGTAAACAAACCCGTTGTCACGTATATATCGGACGTCAAATCACGATCTCTCGTCATTATATAGTTGTCTCCGAACGGCGAACGTCGTTTCGAAATTTTAGAGTTTAGCAACAAACGTTATATATATTTCACGCTATATTATATTAGACAGATCGTCGTGATCGCAGTTGACATCACGTCCGGGTGTTCGACTCGGCCGGGGAACGTTAGAAGAAGACTTGCGAAAATGTTCGAGGAACGTTTCCCCGCGCTGACCGCGATTTCGGCGCGAAAATCCACCGTCGCTGGTGTCCCAGCAGAGCGCGTCGCAAGTTCAGCCGGAGGCGTCCATCTCCGCGATCATTTCGGAAGCAATATCCGTCCGAACGCCGTCGTGAACGTGTTGATCGTCGACAATCGCTCGTCGTTGCCTGCGGTAATATTATTATTGATATTATTATACCTATTACCTATCCGCATCGCACGGCCACATCCCAAAGTATAGATATTTTGACTCTGGTCAAAGTTCGATTTCCCTATTAAATTGTTAATTCGTTAATCACGTCATTTGGTCATCGATATCGCCGAGTTTTCGATCTGTTGTTTCCGTTGTGTTTATTTTGTAATTTATATTTTCATATACAATATTAAGATGTGTGATACTGGCATACTGCATATAAGAACAAAAGAAAACTTGTGAAAGTTGAATGTTTAACTTGTAGATCGGTTTTTGATGACGATTATTGTAAAAAACACGAGATTAATGTCCATAATGGTTAACGCATTAAAATAAAACATTTAGGTGCTCCAAAAAATCCATTCGAATTTACTTGTCGGAATTATGAAAAAGAAAGTATTTTATTTATTTTAACAAATTATACACGCATAAGTAAACATAAATATAAATTATAATAATCTATTGATAAGTGTATTCATTTATTTATATATACTTACCTATTTTAAGTAGGTATTTTTAAAATGTTTACTTTTATAAATTATATTAAATTAATAATATATGTACATTAATACTAAAATAATTTTATTCTCCCACTGAGCAATTGAGCAAACATTCATTTTATTAAAGTATTCAAATTTACAAATTTTTAAACATTTTGAATAAGTAGGTAGGTATTTAAATTAATTAACTAAATTCAAATTTTAATGTATACTTTTTTTATAAACATCAAAATCAAAGGTACAAGAATATTCATTATGTAAAGTTCAGATTGATTCCAGCCAGGTAATAATTTCCAAATATTTGATAATTACTATACTAGGGTCTAGGTATTTGTAGAGTTGTAAAGAACACTTATATTTTAAAATATTTAAAAAATATATAATTATATACCTATAGGTATGTACATTTTATTATTAATTACTCGTAGCTACCATTACAGTATTACATTTCTAAAATATGATATTGTAGTTTTAATAAATATAAATTGCATTATGCAAAACATATAGGTAATATGCTATTTTTAATCACATTATAATATTTTAAATTTTGATCTGTACCATTAATACATAATAATTAAAAACTGATCTGATTTTACAATAGGTATATATATATAATATATATACACATATTTTTTTATAAAGTTATGATCTGTGAGTTATGGCATTGCTATTTATAATAAAATAATGCAACATAAGTACCTACCTAATACCTATAAAATAAAATAAAGTATTTTAGATAAATTAGTATTCAATATCATAAAAAAGTATTAATATGCTACTCAAATACAGGAAAGAAATGATGACTTTTTTTTAAATTCAAATACCTATATATATAAATTATATTCATTTTTATATAAATACATAGGTAGGTATTATGTGTCTACAATCTAATATCTAAAAATCAATTTATGAAAATATGAACCAATTTTTAAAAGACAATGAAACGAAAAAATCGATTAATTTTTTATTTCTTAATCAAATACTACACAAAAAAATAAAAATGATGGTAGTATTGAAAATTATTTCTGACTATTGCTTCTACATAAAATCATCAGTTTCGTTTTACGTGTGACGTCACTGATGCGCCACCGTGCTGCACTGTTATAATTACGTATAATATGTATTCTACGCAGTGCTACATAAAACATAAAAATACATTTGAAAGAATATTTATTCCAAAAAAATTAAACAAATAATACATTTAGTATTTTACAGTTATATAAATTATTATAATACCTTTGCACAAGAAAGAAGGTACCTTATTTTTTATTAGAAAATCTTGAATATTTTGTTTTAATTAAATCTTCAAAATTCGGTTTTGGTTGAGGCGCTATTGTTTGCGGTATTGGTAAAATATCAACTTCTGATATTGTTGGTGTTATTTCTTTTATTTTTTTTTCTATTTCCAACATAATTGTATACCTCCACTCGTCGTTACTCGATTCATATTTTGTTTTTAAAACATATCGTCCAGCAGGTTTTGAATATACCATTTTTTATTATTGGTCACAATCACGAACTAAGATAGTATGGACTGGAAAAGACATAGCAGGCGGGTGGTGGTGGTGCGATTACATTTTGTTACGGTAAATTAATAAGTGGGCGAATCTAAGCGATTATCTGTCATGCGACCCTGGCGATCAAATATCATACTACAATTATTATACATTATACAATTATATCTATTCTGTGTTACAATCACGTGCTACAAATTTCGTGTGGAAATTTAAATCACCAATTTATTTACTTTTTCTATGATTTAAATTAACAATTTGTTTCTAATCAAACTTACACTATGTTATGAGTTATGATTACTTACTTACAATGTTTATAATTTATATACAATATTTATATTTGGCAAGTGATCTAAGCTATCTAATATACATAATAGCAATAGATGGTATACACAAATATACACAAATACATCTAATTATATTTTAAAACTAAAATAATAGACAAAAGGATATAGGTATTATATTTGATACAAGTATAGGTAAGTAATAAGTATATATAATATTTTCTTAATAGTTCTTTATTTATTCACTAATTTCGAGTGTTTTTTTAAATGAGAACTTTTTTGTTTTAGATTTTTGTTATGAAGAACTGTATACTGTCTCATTCTCATTGTGATGTAGTATGTGATTATATATGTCGTAATTTCTATTCTATGAACATTACATGGAAATGAAGCTATATTATACACATTCTTAGACAAAAGATCTTCTATGCAACAATTAAAAACATCTTCTGCCTTATAAAATTTTTCAAAAGAATCTTCTATGGCCAAAATAAGATCAAAAAACCCTATGTTAGGGTGGATTAAACCTCCTCTGGATTAGATATTTGTTAAAATGCCTTCAGGCATGACTGAGCTGTTTCCTACTAATTATAACAATAATAAAAAGTAAGTACAGTACCTATAGGTATTTATATTATACATTTTATTTGATTTGATTAAGGCTGGATTAAAAAAGTTTAATAATATGTTATGTTATCTAAGTAGTTATTACCTATTATTTTTATACTGGGTAACTTAAAAAATAGTCCAGCCTTAAATTTGATGTTTATTATGTATACCTGCTTGAATTGCTGATTTACAATCATCACATTTAGTCTTTTTCAAAATTTGTCTGCTCACATAACCACATATATAATATGTTATGCAGTTTTTAACCGATACTTGAGAATAATCGTGGTCAAATATATCGTCTACTTCCCATATTCCAACATTGGAAATTTGATCCAATTTATCTTTCAAGTTCTTTATTTTTATAGTTTTTTCAGATTGGCTACTTTCATATACTTCTTTTATATCAGTTACAGTTATTTTAGGGGCTTCTGTCTCTAATATACTACAGTTTCCCGATTTTAGAGGTTTTAATATCGAGTATGATGATAAAATTCTGTATACTTGCAAAAATGTCGGGGTTGATGGATGGTCGTTAGGACCAGTGACCTGTCTAACTATCCCGAAAAATTGCTGAATAGTAAGATATAAGTCAATTAAATATTGTTAAGTACAGAATTAAAATATTTATTGCATTACTTCTAATTTATCCTGGTTCATTTTATTGGTCAAAACATAGTGAAAGCCACATTTCAATAAATGATTAGTCAACTCAATTGAAGATTTTATTGTAACTCTCAATCCTTCACTAGTTTGCTTAGTCAAAAACTCAGACTCATTAATTTTTTTATCAAATAAGTTTTGCTCCCAAATGTCAATAAAATCAATTGCATCTTCCAACACCTGTAATTTGTATTTTTTTTTTTTTTAATACAAAAGTTTAAGAGGTTAAAATTGATATTGAATATACTTTTAAATCATTTGAACTTTTTTTTATACCCTCTGCTGGAAATTTACGATTTAGAGCATCAAATATATTATTAAATGTTTTTGAAAAATTTTCAGTTTCTTCACTATCTAATAATTTTTGCACTTTTACATATTCTCTATAATATTTTAGACCAACTGCTACAGAATTACTTAATATCTTAAAATATAATAAATAAGAATTTTATTATTTAATATATAGAATATTAAAAATGAATGAGTTATATATTATTATGTAAGTAGTATGTAAATTAATTTAATTTTGGTAGGGAGATGTCAACAGCAGCTAAGGTGGGACCGATAAGAAAAAAGGTATAGGAAACCAGGCTAAGGTGGTTTGGCCACGTCAAACAGAGGAGCAAAGAGTATGTCGGGAAATAAGTTGAGCGCGTAGTGGTGGAAGGGAGGAATCAAAGAAGAACCCAAGCTTAAGTGGAGAAATAAAGTAGCGGATGATTTGCGAGGGAGAGGGAGAAACCCAGGAGAAACACTGGACTTGGTTGAATGGAGGAGGGGACTGAAATATAGGCATGCTGACCCTGTTCATGGGAAAATACAAAGAGAAAGAAGAAGAAATGCCTATATTCAATTAATTATTATTATTACCTGTGTTGCTAATTTCACATTCATTTTAGAAAAACTATCTAAAAATAAGTGGCGGTTGGTGACTTTTGGGCAAACCTTTTTACATACATTAAGTGAATCTTGTTCATGCAATATTATATAATGTTTCCAACTGATAAAATGTTTTTCAGGGGATATCTATTATAAAAATTCAAATTATATGATAATTAAATAAATATTTCAATATCATAATTTACCCTTAAAGTTTTCATGTTATGTAGTCTATTTCGTACTGTTTTAATTAAGTGTGGTGCATCGGAAAAAAAGTATATTTTTCGTTTTGCATCCATTGGATGCACTATACTATTTACTAAGTTATCTTTCTTTCCACATATTCCTAATTCAGTCCACAATTTCCTATTGGTAGATCCTGCATCACTAACTACACCATCAATTAGAGCGCCTGCATTCTCAAGAAGGGAAATTGCTTTTAACATCAGTTGTGTAAGAATAATACCTGAAAATTTATTTTTTATGTATTGCTTGTATGCAAATAATCTATTTTTATTACCTTTTACAGATCCCCATGATGCAAATACTGCAATTGGTTGCGTTATATTTGAACCAAGACTTTGGTACATCATCACCAGGGCATGATCTGCCTTTTGGCCAGAATTTAAATGAATTTCTTCTTTACCATAATTTTCTAAGCCTAAATATGTAAGGGATTTAGTATCTACACTAATACTCTCTCTGAGAAATATCTCATCGAAGAGAAGTACTCCGTGTTTTTCTTTTTCTTGTAATAAACTAATTTTTTTTTTAAACAGTGTGAAAAACTTGTCATTGAAACCACAGTCTGCTTTGACCATTGTTAAATAATTTTGAATTGTTCGAGAACATGGTAGTGGCAAAATACCTCGATTCCTAAGGAAATTATACGTTGAATATGACCTGAATATATCAAATTATGGTAATAATGAATATCATATAGTTCTAAAAGAATACAATAACTTTTAATGTCTTATAACCTTTTATGAAATAATATGCATAGAAGTATCCAATTTTCAGAGTATCTTTTATTTTTTGGTTTAAATTGACTTGTGTTCACTATTTCCATTATCAACATTTTCTGTGATTCGTTTATATTACTATTAGTCAAAGTGTAATTGATTTTAATTTCTGATAGTGTTTTTGTTTTTTCTTGTAAAGAAATCAATTGACCATTTAAATTTTCAATTTTTTTATAATACCTAATAAATTTTATTATTCAAATAATATTGTTTAAATAAAAATAATAATAAAAAATATAGTCCTTGCCTTGAGTTTTTTGTTTTTGTATTATTTCTTATTTTTTTTAATATACTTAATGTTTTTTTACGAGTTGGTGTTAATGTTGGTCCTAAACTTTTTTTACGATTTAGGGCCAAATTTCTCCTCTTATATACTCTAAAAATCCCAAAAAGCCTTTCACACCATTCACATCTCCTTTCAGTATTAATTTTATTATCTATTGCTAATAAACACTTTTCATGTCTCCAAATATTGTTTGACCCTTTAATTATGTGTTTTGCTGTTATACCTGAACATTAAACAATACAATAACAAAATAATTTAATTGATTTATAATTCAATATTTTATTACAGGTATTGCAAGTATTATTACCTGGATAATTTATAGCACTTGGACCACCTATACACATAGGTACATTTGGAGTCTATCTGAGTGATATAAGTTTTAATAAGCTCCAAACTTAATGGCACTATCAATATTTCACTCAATAACAAACTATCAGCAATATAACATTGAACTTCAAACTCATCAGTGATTACAACTTGTTTTTCAATTATCAGTTTGGTAGCATTTATGTCATGTTTAACATAAAAAAATGTTAATAGACCATCATCATTATGTACGTGACATCCCATTGGTAATTTAATATTGTTTTGTATATATTTTAAATCAAATGACATGTTTGATGATGCATCATTATGAATCTATTTAATTAAAACTTACTTGATATTGTATTTATATATATATTTAATTTAATATATGTTACTAAAGTATGGGGTAGAGCACTAAAACAGCCTTTTTAAAAAGTTTTAAAAATACATTATCATTAAAGTTCATACCATGTCGTTTATAAATTAATCATTAAATTTTTCTCTAAAGTGATCACCACTTATTGTCAAGCATTCTTCTGATCATCCTTGAATAAAAAAATTATAGCACAATGTGAAAGTGTACCACCATAAGGTTACATGCTGTTTAATGGATACTGGTAAAGTTGTTAAAGAATTCTTTGAAGCTGACGATTGATCTAACCAATAACTTTAATTATTTATAAAAAGTAAATATATTGAGATTGAAATATTATAATAAGAGAAAATATTGGTGAACATTTTAAAGAAATCATTTTTCAAAAATTAATTAATTTATAATTATTATATTATGCACTTTATGGTAATACTTTTAATTTATAATTATTATACCTTTAAAACTGTTTTATTGTCCCCACTCTCTATAACTAATAAATTATTGGTTTATTTTACACCTAGTATTTATAATAGATACATTTTGTACTCATTTTTATTTTATATTATATTCATTCTAATTACCTTTGGAGAACTATTAATTGTTGTACTACTTTTATCCGCTGACAAAAATAATTGTTTCCTGCATTTAAAAACTCTCTGAGAAGTAGGACTATCTTCAATAGTTCTTTTCTCATAGGTCTAAAAATTAATATTTGTTTATAGTTGTATATAGGTAGTTAAAGTCATTGTAACCCTAATTCAATTACCTTAAAATTTGATGTATTTAATTCAACATTTGTAAAATCAAAAATTGTTGGGATAGATCCTTTTACTAAACCAATTTTTGATCTTTGTGTACATGGTATATTCTGTAATAATTAAAAATTTATTTTGAATTAAATTAACTAAATTATTTAACTTTATTGATTTACTTTTTCAACGCCAGCATAGTGTCTTATAATATGTTCAGGTTGAAAATGTTTTTCACATACAAATTTGACTTTGGTTTCAAAACCATTCACTTTGGATATTATATCTGTCCAGATATTTATGGATGCCTTGGGCACATTAAAAAAGGAACATTCACCGTGAAAAGATTTACATAAATGAACAGCACATTTCCTCGACATTTTTAAATTTTGTAAAATAAAATTTAATACATGCACTCAGTATGGAATATAATGCCGCAATGGCATATAATACATTTATATTTATCATCTTGTCTTACAATTTTATTTTAAGATAATTCAGAAATCTACATGTATAAACAGGTTCAAAAGTGCTGACTGAAAGTCTAATATTGTCTATTATTGAGGAATTTATGACCTTCCCCCCTTCGGTTTGTCTCTGTTTATATGTATCATGATGAGCTATGTTAGCTAAATGATTTAATGAGTTATATGCGACTTGTCTACACAGGGGAGGATCCAGAGAAGGGGTGGCGCTTACCCCTTGGTAGTTTTTTGGGTAGGTTTGTTAAGACCTATTTGTCTTATATAATACAGGTAAGTATATTATATTTTTTTGGAATTTGGGGAGGGCTCATGCCCCCTTCGGTACCCCTTTCTTGGATCCCCGGCTGAGTTTACATAAGTTAGTTGTAAACGTGTTTTAAATTTGTATTATAAAATAGTTTTTTTGTTAATTGAGCAGTACGTAATTCATCTGATTATGTTATCGTAAATGTAAACTAGATGGCGTTTCAATCGCATAGATTCCCCCACCTCAATATTTAGCGTAACAATTTGTCCGCACGTTTTAATCCACTGTTTCCAGTCCATACTATCTTAGTTCGTGGTATTATCACAGAATATTATTTTGACCGACCGACCGTGTAAAAATTGTTTAAGTCCGCGCGCATGCGCATATCATGTGTCCGTGGTCGGGTGCGTAATATACAACCACAGATATATAGGTATAATAAACTTATTATATATATCTGTGCATACAACCGACTATGGTCGGGTGTCTAGACATAGCGATAATTTATACTAGACCATGGCTAAATCACAGATTATATGAATTTATTCATATAATCTGTGGCTAAATTTATATTTAGTCATGTACTAATATCTACTAGACTACTTTTTAAAAATGTTATTTTAATAAAATTATCTATATTCTAAATTAAAAAAACTTGAAAATCGTTGTAATTTTTTGTAGTTGTTATCATGGTATAAAAAATTTACAATATTTGGTTAATAACAAAAGTTTATTGGAACCATCTACAACCACGGTATAGAAGGTATACCTCTATACGTCTATACCGTGCTCAGTGTGGATAGTGGATACCCAGTAATATAGTGCGGTCTGGTGACACTGACGAATAACACGAAATAACAACATTTTTTAAAGAGCGTGCTTGAAAATATGATTACAACGATTATAAGTTGTGGTCACACTGACGTCTTACCATCGCCACTGACGCGTTATCGTACGCTCAACGGTTTGTATGCAATGCCAATGTGCATCTGCGGGTGCAAGTACTATGCTACTCTACGAATCACTGTGTATGTCGTAGCGCCCGTGTGCGTGTGTTGTGTTCCATCGAAATTTTCGTTTTACGATTCGACGAAATCGGTGAAAATTTAATAATTTATTGCCGTGTAATTATGGTATTTCATTGATGTGTGACGTCTTGTAAAGTTCGGCACATTTCACGGTGTGGCTAATAGCCGTTGCGTTAGCATTATCCATGGATTAATAATCGAGGATAACCGGAAAACCGAACACCTAAAATAATGGCTGCCAGCGACTCAAAAGCGCCGCTCCGAACGGTCAAACGCGTACAGTTCGGCATTTTGTCCGCGGACGAATGCGTAAGTATACATACAAATTCGTCGTGTTATTCGACGCTTTAACCGTATTCGCATTTGGAATACATTTTACGTACTTAACTATTTTTGTCACAAACTTTGTAGCGTCGTATGTCGGTGACTGAAGGTGGCATTCGTTTTTCGGAGACGATGGAGGGCGGACGACCCAAACTCGGGGGATTGATGGACCCTCGGCAAGGTGTCATCGACCGTTTCTCGAGATGTCAAACGTGTGCAGGTTGGTGAGACTTATCGGGGTTGCATCTTCACCGTAACTGTCATGAGTATTTGATTATTTTTTCATGTTAACACAGGTAACATGACCGAATGTTGCGGCCATTTCGGTCACATAGAACTGGCCAAACCAGTGTTCCACATTGGATTCATTACTAAGGCCATCAAAATTCTACGCTGTGTCTGTTTCTATTGTTCCAAGTTATTAGTCAGCCCTGTAAGTATAATATACCCTGAACATATAGTGTAGGTACCTAATTATTGTAGTATTAATTTCTCCTTTAATTCTCTAGACTCATCCCAAAGTAAAAGAAATTGTAATGAAATCAAAAGGACAACAGAGGAAACGTTTGGCGTTCATTTATGATTTATGTAAAGGCAAAAATATTTGTGAAGGAGGTGATGAACTAGATATTAATAAAGATAATGTGAATGACCCCAATATGCCTGTAAGTTAATGTATCTATTATATTTAAAATTATAATTTTTTTTTATTAGTAGTTACCTATTATTTTTTTATAGCCAAAAAAACAAGGCCACGGTGGCTGTGGTCGTTATCAGCCTAATATACGACGTGCAGGTTTGGATTTAACAGCTGAATGGAAACATGTTAATGAAGATTCTCAAGAGAAAAAAATACCTCTAACAGCTGAACGTGTGCATGAAATTTTAAAACACATTACCGATGAAGAGGTAGTAATTATGGGCATGGACCCTAAATTTGCACGTCCTGATTGGATGGTACTAACAGTGTTACCTGTTCCTCCATTACCTGTCCGTCCAGCAATTGTCATGTTTGGATCGATGCGAAATCAAGTTGGTTTTTTTTTATTAGTCTATCATCTACCTATTTCTATAAAATATTTTTATGCATATATTTGTATAGGATGATTTGACCCACAAATTGTCTGATATTATAAAATGCAACAATGAATTAATTCGCAATGAACAATCTGGGGCTGCTACACACATTATTGCTGAAAATATAAGAATGTTACAATTTCATGTAGCAACTTTAGTTGACAACGATATGCCTGGTCTACCAAGGTAATTTAAAAACGTCAATTGTATATTTTGTTTAGGTAGTTATTAAGGGGATTGAAAGTGTACATTTTTGAGGAGTATTATATATAGACAATTTTTAGAATATATATAGAAGCTGACGTTGTATGAGTAGTAATCTATCATAGTGTGGGTGTCTTACAAATCTATAGATCACTGTTCTATATACCCATATAAATTCTGTACATTTTTTACACATTTAACTATTCTTCTTTTCTAGATTATTGTACGAGTCAATTTTTGTTTGGTATAATTGCAGTTTAGCTACCACGCGATTTATTATTATTTTTTTTTTTTAAACCTATGTAAAATCATATGCTTTAAACGATGGTGTTATTCGTTTTTGGCATAAAAACTTGGTTTTGAAGTTATGGCATTTGAAGTTTGCAATTTCACGCTTACATGCATCGCGTCGGTTGGCTGTACAAAATGATCGGCATGGTTTTTAAAATATTTATTTTTTGTAAAATACGTATTTCTTACTTAATATTTGTATTGCGCGATATTTCACTCGAAACATATTTAACTTGGGTATATTCCTAGTTTACGAAAAATCTTTTTTTCATGCCTAATGTAATTTTTGACTTAATTCTGAAGTTATGACACTTTAAATTTCTACGTTTTAACAGTATTAGGTATGTTAAATGACGTATTTCACGCATCATATTTATAACACCCGAAAACTATTTATTTATCAATGTTACCTATTCAAAGTGGTGTTTCATAACATATATTTATGAAAACCCATGTCAGGTAGATAGGTATGGTACATTGGGATAAATTAAATACGATTCGAAATATCTCGATACCATGACACGCCAATTGCCTTGGCACACCCCTTCAAGTGCTCCGCACGGTACGTGTACATGTTTTTTTCAAATTTCAAATTGCTATAATTTCTATATTAAGTACAACAAAAAAATCTAAAAACACCAAAGTATTAAGTAAGAAGAAATACGTATTTTACCAAAAAAAAAAAATTTTTAAGTTCACGCTAAGCGTTTTGACCGACCTACGTGATGCATGTCAGCATGAAATTACAAACTTCAAAATTAAGTTTTTGCACAAAAAACTAATAACACCATCATTTAAAACACAATTTTACATAGGTTTCAAAAAAAAAAAAAAATTAATAAATCGTGTGGTAGCTATAAACTGCAATTGTTCCTTTTATTTTGTTTTATTACTTTTTTAAATATACCTAATTTTTTTACACATTTATAAAAATAAATATTCAAAATATCAGAATTTTTATAAGTTTTAAACATACTAGGTACTTCTATTATTAAACATTTTGGAATGAACCTCATTTGAGATTTTCAATTCGCTGCTTTAAAAAAAAGTTATTAAAGCTTAAAAATTAAAAATAAAGCTTTTTAAAACTACATTACTTACCTTTTTTTTAAATTAATAAATTAAATAACCGAAATAAGATTCACTTTAATAGTCCTTTATTGATTTGACAATAGGTATTTTTACTCTAAAATTACCAATTTTGAATTACTTTTAAAGTGTATTTAAATATTTTTATATTTCTAACAATTGCCTATACACAATCCCTTAAAAACTAGTGTGTTGCGTTCTCTTAAAAGGATGATGTACCTGTGTTTGCTTTAACAAAATTATGTTACTATGTTATACAGAACTTGCAGTTGTCAAGTTAAACTTATATTTAGAGTTAAAATATTTTATTGCCAAATTGAATGAATAAAGAGAATATTTTCTTAGGTATCTCATATATATGAGCATACCCACAAGCATATATAGAATATCTAGTTATTCTTACAAAAATGTGTAGCCCCATTTTTTGTATATGCCCTCCCACTATTTTTTTTTAAAAAATTCAGTTCTTTAAGTATTAATTTTATGTTTTATAAAATTAATGTATATTTTATATTTTAGAGCTATGCAAAAGTCAGGTAAACCGCTAAAAGCAATTAAAGCTCGTTTAAAAGGTAAAGAAGGTAGAATTCGAGGTAATTTGATGGGTAAACGTGTAGATTTCTCTGCACGTACTGTTATTACACCTGACCCAAATTTACGAATTGATGAAGTAGGCGTTCCTCGTACTATTGCTCAAAACATGACCTTTCCAGAAATTGTCACTCCATTTAACATTGATCAGTAAGTATAATTAAATTATTTAATATATTCAATATTCATTGTGTAATTTTTTAAATCTTCATATACTGCTTATATACATTTTTATATTTATTTAGTTATATTTTTGGGTACCTACAGAAGTACAGAATATATTATATATTTATAGTAACACTAATTTAATATAAGGTTGATTCTATTGTTTTAGTACTTAGATGATACTAAATGATATTAGTCCATAATCAACATGTTCGTTTATTATGAACATTTTATATTATCCTAATAATGAGATTAATAGTTATAATTTGTATTAATTAGTATGTTGGAATTGGTTCGTCGTGGTAATTCACAGTATCCTGGAGCAAAGTATATTATACGTGACAATGGTGAAAGAATAGATTTACGTTTTCATCCTAAACCTTCAGACTTACATTTACAATGTGGTTATAAAGTTGAAAGACACATTAAAGATGGAGACTTGGTAGTATTTAACAGACAACCAACCTTACACAAAATGAGTATGATGGGTCATAGAGTCAGAGTTTTACCTTGGTCTACGTTTAGGATGAATTTAAGGTAAATTATAGTATATTTTTGGTAATAAATAATTGTTTTTCATATTTTAATTTTACTTATTAGTTGTACATCTCCTTATAATGCTGATTTTGATGGAGATGAAATGAACCTTCATGTTCCACAATCTATGGAGACAAGAGCTGAAGTAGAAAATATTCATATTACCCCTAGGCAAATTATTACTCCACAAGCTAATAAACCTGTGATGGGAATTGTACAAGACACATTGACTGCCATTAGGAAAATGACAAAAAGAGATGTATTTCTTGAGAAGGTATGTTACTGTTTATATTTTGTATTTAATAATTTATAAAACCAATGCTTGTTAATGATAGTGTAATATTAGTTTTACCATTATCTCCAAACCATTGGAAAATAAAATTTTAGCGGCTTATGGAGGTTTTTATTATTTTAAAGTACTATAGTTATCTTGAATCTTGAACAATAATCCATAACATACAAAGTTATTACTTAATTTTATTTTTAATTATAAGTTTATTATTAAACCAGTGCTCGTTAATAATAGTACTATTAATAATAATTATACTATTATCTCCAAAACACTGGAAAACTAATTTGGTTGAAAAGTTATATATTGTTGGTTTTTATATTTTAATTTAAACAAAATATCTTTTCTTACAATTATTCATTTTAATTTATAAACTATGTAATTGGTATGTTTTAGATGACCTAATTAACTGTTTACCTGGTTTTTACCTGTGTATACCTAAATTATTTGTGTTAATTTTTTTAAAAGCTCATTGTAATTTCTTACGATTTAAGTACCTAGATACATTTATGATATCTTTGACTACCCACTTCATTTTTAATGGTAAATAAAGTTAGGTAAAATGTACCTTTTTTATTAATGAAATTGTAGCGGATCGCTGTTTTCCAGGAATTTTCTGCTATTTATTTTCATACTACTAAAATCAAGTAAAAATGTTAGGACCCATACTATGAATCAAGATATATATTTTATCTTATTTAAATTTTAAAAGACCAGTTAAATTTATCAATGACCCTACTTAAATTGTAATATACAAATTTTTTTAATGGTTATAAAATATTAATTTTTTATGCCTTATTTAATTATTTGTAAAACCGATGCTCATTAATAATAGCATTATATTACTTTTTAGTTTTTTACTATTCCCAAAATATTGGAAAATTAAATTATGAGGTTTAGGTAATATAAAGGTTTTCATTGTTTTAATTACCATAGTAGAACTGAACCTTAAAGAATAAATAATATTTTATTCATGAACATTTTAAATATTGCCTAAATCTTAAAGTTTTTTTTTTTTATTAAACCAGTGCTCGTTAATAATAGTACTATTACAATTTTACTATTATCTCCAAAACACTGGTAAATTAAATTGACCAAGGTTTTTATTTTCTTGGTTTAATTTTTTATTTATACCAGATTTTTAATCCCGGTACAATTATCAAGTTTTAATTAACAATTTTTAATATAGGTACAACATTATTACATTATATTTCAATTGTAATTTTCTAAGCTTTGTATTTTTATAAAACCTGCTATTTTTATTTTTTACTATAAGGTTTTACCATAATATTAATATATGAATATTTTATAAATCTAAAACATATATTTTTTTTAATTTTGACAAACCAATTTTATAACAATGTAACATAATTAGAATTAATATTTTTCTTGCAGTATTACATATTATATCCATGTTACGTATCTGATACTAGGAAAAACATTTAAAATAAATTCTATTGATTGGTATGAATGATTAAAGTAAAATGTATTAATAAATTATTTGGTGAATTTGTCAAAAAATGCCAATCTAAAAACATCTAGTTATAGGTTGGTATTTAATAACTTAGTCAATAACTATGTTTGATATTTCTTTAACTGTTAATAAAGTATCCAATGCTCGTTAATAATAATGTTATTTTATTCACATTATTATCTCCAAAACATTGGTAAAGTGAACAATTTATGAGTAACATATTTTGTATTAATTCTCTATAATTAAATACATTCTGATTTCAATTCAAACAGGATATGTACATAGAATTGTCTAATAGTGTGCCTAGTTAAATTTAATAATATGTGTGCGTCAATTATCCTTAATTATTAGTATTATAATAATAATAAATAAATTAAAATTATTATATAATATACATTGTACATACTAATCATGAAAACTTGTAAGTATACCAAACATTATTTTCCTTGTTTTAGGAACAAATGATGAATTTATTGATGCATTTACCTATTTGGGATGGAAAAATGCCTACTCCTTGTATTCTAAAACCAAAACCAATGTGGACAGGAAAACAACTCTTTTCTCTAATTATTCCTGGTAATGTGAACATGATACGTACTCATTCTACTCATCCTGATGATGAAGATAATGGACCTTATAAATGGATATCCCCTGGTGATACAAAGGTATACTTTATATTTATTCAAAGTTTACTAAAATAATAAGGTAGTTAATGCTTAAATATTTTCAAGTAATTAGGTATTATACCTTATTATTAGTAATTTTTTCATAATATACAATGTTAAGTTTATTATTTTATTAACAAATAATGATTTGAAGACCTTTCTAAAAAAAAAATTTTAAGTATCAATTTATATTAAGTAAGGTGACTCTCTGTGGGTGAGTTTTAAGGGGTCATTGTATAAAACAATTTTTGAATAATATGAAAATTCTATTTGTGTGTCCATCTGTATATTAATATTAGTATGTGTAATCTCCATTATCCACAACCTAAATGGTGACATCAGTATAATGTACATCGATAATGTATGCACAGACGTGTGTTTATGACCGTTTCCGTTTTTTAAAGTTCTTCTAAATTTCACTCAATTTAACTAAACACTAAATTTCACTCTTTTGTCCATCATGGTGATTTATCACCATAAATATTAATTTTTCACTGTCACCATAACAATATTCGTCATCGTGTCAAATCACCCCCACTATGTGCCCTGCGGTGGTCATAGATACTATATACTATACTATAGTCATTATACCATGAGCTACAGCTGAATATTTTTTGTCCCTCGGGTGCCTGCTGCCCAGAATTTGTGCCAGGTGCCTATCACGGTTATCATTTAATATTTTATATCAATAATTAATAAAAAAAAAACTTAGCAATATTTTTTTAGGAATTTCAAAAGGTGATTGAAAATTATGTAATATAATAAAATAATTTAATATTATATTATTAATTAAAATGAGATCTATTTATTACAATATTGCAAATATTTACTAGGTGAGGCCGAGCCTCGCTTGCTTTATTCGACTAGCCTTGCAGTCCACTACTTAATTTACTTGTTAAAGATGTTTATCAGCTTGTTTGTCAAACCGATAACTTACACTGTTTTTATATGCTGTTTGTACAACCCAGCATTAACTAACATATTATATAACATATCAATTTTCAAAATATAATACAAAATCCTAGGATCTAGATTCAATTAGTTATAAAATTATACTAATGGAGTGTGCTACTGATTGTAGCAAGTCTAATAATTAGCACAGAACCAATAAATTACTGACTATAACCATATACCTGCTTCGTCAGTTGTGTCCATTTCTATATTTATTCATTGTTTACTATGCAAATACAATACAGAATACATTAGACACTCGGGGTTATACAGTATAAGAATTATTATTTTATTTGAAAACTTTGTTACATCTACATATTTTCGATTTTTTTTACAATATATACCTAATCTATAAGAAAATTCCAATCTGATGACATGAATTTTAAATTTGTTTTTTAAACTCAAAAATAATGTTTTGTGGAATTTAATTTTTAAAAATTTTGCAATAGCCATTTATTGGCCTTATTCTTCTGTATAATTAAAAGAAAAGTCATTTGAATTCAGTAAAAAGAAAGAAAAAAAAACTGATTGCATTAGTCTTATATAAATCAATTTCAATTTTAATGCATATAGGTATACAGGGTGTTACTAAAGGTGTGGTCTCTCATATAATATTCATATTCGTTAGGTATTTGTAAATTATGACTTTTTTTTTTAATCAAAGTGAAATTGAAAATTTTCGATTATATTTAATTAAACATTAGAATTAAGCATAAAATAATAATATCATCAAAATCCTTGCAAAAATCTAATATGAATTCATAAATAACTCGATATTTGACCCTTTTGGCCCTAAAAGACCCTTGATGATGCCAGAAAATCGAAAAATAGTGTCACATTAATTATTGTTGAAATTTGTGAGAAATGGATTGATAATATTTATACATAGATAATATGATGAAACCAAGGTGTATGTGACCGTTTTTGAAATAATAAAAATAACAAAATTAAATTACTTATAGTTTTTTAAATTTTTTATTCAATTTCAGATCTATACCTATATAAATAGTATCATTAGATTATCTTAACGTGTCGCACCATTTTTCGATTTTCTGTGTCTATTAGCGACACACCACTGTAAAAAAGAATTGATTTATAATTCATATTAAGTTTTTGCAAGGATTTTAATGATATTATTTTTGTTTAATTTGAATATTTAATTAAATATAATCGAAAACCTTCAATTTCACTGATTAAAAAAAAATTCATAATTTATATATAATGTGTGAGAGACCACACCTTTGTTAACACCATGTATAAAATATGTTTTTTTGCTAATATAATGAAAATCTAATACAACCTGTTCTAACGTGGTAAAATTTTACTAATTTTTTTTCTAATTGAATAGAATTATAAATAAATAATTTTCAAAATGAAAAATTCATAAAATAAATTATGAAAAAATTTGGAAATTTCTTATTTATTACATTAAAAAAAAAAAAATAGTTATAAATATTATTGGAGGTATTTAGGATATTATGGGATAACCTGTATATTTATAAGTTTTGGGTTATAATATTTTGATTATTAAGTTTATTCTTGTCATAAAATTTTAAGAACTTTTTTAAAAGATTTTTAATTTTCATGTTTTTTTAATAGGTTATGGTCGAACACGGTGAATTAGTGATGGGAATATTATGTAAAAAAACCTTAGGTACATCAGCTGGGTCATTGCTTCATATATGTATGTTGGAATTGGGACATGAAGTATGTGGACGATTTTATGGTAATATTCAGACTGTAGTTAACAACTGGCTTTTATATGAAGGTAATATATATTTGAAATCTATCGGTTTTTTTTCATGTTAAATTAAATTCTTAATTTATGATTCAGGTCATTCAATTGGTATTGGTGACACAATTGCTGATCCCCAAACTTATTTGGAAATCCAGAAGGCCATTAAAAAAGCTAAAGAAGATGTAATAGAAGTTATACAAAAAGCTCATAATATGGATCTTGAGCCCACACCTGGTAATACACTTCGTCAAACTTTTGAAAATCAAGTTAACAGAATTTTAAATGATGCTCGTGACAAGACGGGAGGTTCTGCTAAAAAATCTTTGACTGAATATAATAATCTTAAGGCTATGGTTGTGTCTGGTTCTAAGGGTTCAAATATTAACATTTCTCAGGTATATTATTTGATTAAATTTAATGATTATAGTATTTATTAACACCACCATATTTTCTGGATCTAGGTTATTGCTTGTGTAGGTCAACAGAACGTAGAAGGTAAAAGAATACCATTCGGTTTTCGTAAACGCACATTACCACATTTTATAAAGGACGATTATGGTCCTGAATCAAGAGGGTTTGTAGAAAATTCTTATCTGGCCGGATTAACACCTTCAGAGTTCTTCTTTCATGCTATGGGAGGTCGTGAAGGTCTTATTGATACTGCTGTCAAAACTGCTGAAACGGGTAAATTTATAGTTGCATTTAAAAATATTTATAGATAGGTGTATTAAAATATCAATAATTTTGATTAAAGGTTATATTCAAAGACGTTTGATAAAAGCTATGGAGTCTGTTATGGTACATTATGATGGAACTGTCCGTAATTCTGTTGGTCAGTTGATTCAGTTGCGTTATGGAGAAGATGGTCTTTGTGGTGAAGCAGTAGAGTTTCAAAGTATTGCTACTATAGAACCATCACACAAGAAATTTGAAAATGAATTTAAATTTGATGTTTCAAACGAAAGACATATGAGAAAAATATTTACTGAAGATGTATTAAAAGATTTAATGGGCAGTAATGATACAGTAGCTGAATTAGAAAAAGAATGGGAACAATTGACTAGGGATAGAGATACTTTAAGAGAAATATTCCCATCTGGTGAAAGCAAGGTGGTATTACCATGTAATTTGAAACGTATGATCTGGAATGTACAAAAAATTTTCCACATAAACAAACGAGGACCGACAGATTTGAATCCTGTAAAAGTTGTAAATGGTATGTATTTTTTTTTTTTTTTTCGTTTATTAATAATTTTTCCTTTGCTATAAATACGTACCATTCATTCAGATCATTTCAGATCATTCATCATCTATTCAGAGTAAGATAATCCAAATTGGTAATCTTGTATGTTTACTGATCGATATTATACATACCATTGGTAATAATGGAATAACTAATTTGAAAACCCAAGATAATGTGATACTAGTGTTGAGCATTATCGTTATGTTTGATAGTCTTGTTCCAACCAAACTATTTGATAGTCAAGAAAATATTGGTTAATATTAAAATGTTTGATAGTTTTGGATAATATAGAAAAATACTTGATATATAAATTTTTTAATGAAAATTATTTGGTATTTTTATTGATTAATAAAAAATGTTCAATATTTTTCTTATCATATTTGTATACACATAGCCCGATTATGATGCCAATTAGCGTCTTGATATAAATATGTGAATATTAACAGTAATCATTCAGAATACCTTATACTTTATTATAATATTAGTCTTCAAATATAATTTTGAATAATTTGACAAACTGTTATGATATTTTTACTTTTTAAATAAATTTGCTAAAAAACTATTAATGTTATACTATCAATACGTAAAAACTCTTTTTCAGCATAACTATTAGTTTCATCGACCAATAATTTGAAAAAAACATTCCTCAATAAAGTATTATCATAGGTCTAAAAATAGAAAATCTGAGATATGACCTTCACATTACTATCACTGAACAACGCTAATAAGAAAAAAAAAGAAGATTAAAACCTAACACTGTCCGATTTAAAATCAATTAAAAAATAAAATGTATAAATGATGTTAAATGGCATCATTCGCACATACGAACGAATCAAATGACACCTTAAGGTGTTAATCAATATAAAGAATTTTTTCTAACTTTCACTATTGAGTATAGGTTTTTCAACTCTGTGAAAGTTTTATATCGAACTATTTAATATTTATCGATCAACCAAATAGATATATCCAACTACTCAATATTTATCGACAGTAATACCAAGTAGTTTTTTTATATTGTTACTGTTTGATAGTTTGTTTAAAATTTTGCACAATATTCCAAAGTATCAATACCCATATTTGTTGTCTTCTATCTAATAAGTAATATAGCAAAATTGCATTATAAAAATTAATGAGTTTCATTACTTTTTTTACTCAAAATTAACTAGTTATAATTATAACATTCCTATTATTCTATTATTAAACAAATAAAAATAAATAATAATATAAAATATCAAAACATATATTTATATATGTATTTTAAAAATATATTATTTTATTTCTTTATAACAAAGTTATTAAAATTGCTCTTTATATATCATAATTTTTAGATTTTACAAAATAATTTATGAGTAAATGTGGATGGTAAAATTTGAAGTTTAATAAAACTCACTATTTTGTTTACAATTATATTGTATTCACTGTTCACAAATTATAAAATAATATCAATCTCAAATTATTACCTATTGCTTTCTAAAACTGCTCTTCTAGGCTAGTTTTTAAAATTATGGTAAAATATATGTTAACTAATTTTTATGTCGGTGGAGGGGGGGGGAATCATTATTTTCGCTGGAAAAATCTGGGAATTTTTATAATAAATTTATGTAATAACCTTATCTTTTTGTTTTTTTATTTTATTTTTTTTATTGTTTGTGATTTAGGAGTCAAAGAGCTATTAGACAAATGTGTTATAGTAGCTGGACAAGATGAGTTAAGTAAGAAAGCTAATAAAAATGCCACATTGTTATTCCAATGTTTAGTACGTTCCACTTTATGTACTAAATTGGTTTCTGAAAATTTTCGATTGTCTTCTGAAGCATTTGAATGGTTAGTTGGTGAAATTGAAAATCGTTTTAAACAAGCTCAGGTAAGTCTTAAAAAATAACTATAAAATGCTATTCTATTTATTATTATAATTATAATTATTGTGCTGTAGGCACAACCTGGTGAGATGGTTGGAGCATTAGCTGCTCAAAGTTTGGGAGAACCTGCTACTCAGATGACATTGAATACTTTTCATTTTGCTGGTGTATCTTCTAAGAATGTAACTCTTGGAGTACCTAGATTGAAAGTAATTTTATTTTATTATTTTAATTAATATAATTTATTTATTAAATTATTTACTAAATAAATATTCCAACATATTTTAGGAAATTATTAACATAAGTAAAAAACCCAAAGCACCATCACTAACAGTATTTTTGACTGGAGCAGCTGCTCGAGATGCAGAAAAAGCCAAAAATGTGTTGTGCCGTCTTGAACATACAACATTACGAAAAGTTACAGCAAACACGGCTATTTATTATGACCCTGATCCTCAAAATACAGTTATTAGAGAAGATCAGGAGTTTGTAAATGTTTACTATGAAATGCCTGATTTTGATCCGTCTAGAATTTCTCCTTGGTTATTACGTATTGAATTGGATAGAAAGAGAATGACTGGTATTTGATACAAATTAAATATTATGTCAATCAAAACATTAAACACATATTTATGTTTTAGATAAGAAATTGACTATGGAAGCAATATCAGAAAAAATCAATGCAGGATTTGGTGATGATCTTAATTGTATATTTAATGATGATAATGCCGACAAATTAATTTTACGTATTCGTATTATGAATGGTGAGGATGGAAAAATGAATGGTGGTGATGACGAAGATACCGTTGATAAAATGGAAGATGATATGTTCCTTAGATGCATTGAAGCAAATATGTTATCTGACATGACTTTACAAGTAAGTACATTTGTGTACTATGTAATTTAATATATGTTATATACTATCAAACATTATTCTAACATTAAATTATTATGCCCGAATTATGTTTTTTCTATTTTTTTTATAGGGTATCGACGCAATTGCAAAGGTATATATGCATTTACCACAAACAGATTCTAAAAAGAGAATAATTATTACCGATACTGGAGAATTTAAGGCAATTGCTGATTGGTTGTTAGAAACTGATGGTACAAGTTTGATGAAAGTGTTAAGTGAAAGAGATGTTGATCCTGTGAGAACATTCTCCAATGATATTTGTGAAATATTTTCGGTAAATATTGATGTTGAATTTTTATTATTGATAATAATTTGAGTTTTAAATGCAGGTCTTAGGTATTGAAGCTGTACGTAAGTCAGTAGAAAAGGAAATGAACACTGTATTACAGTTCTACGGACTGTACGTAAACTATCGTCATTTGGCCCTTTTATGTGATGTTATGACGGCCAAGGGTCATTTGATGGCAATCACTAGACATGGTATTAATAGACAAGATACTGGAGCATTAATGAGGTAAAATTTAATACATAATAAGTACATTTTACTTAAGTCCATAAATAATAATATATATTATTTTAACATATTCAGATGCTCATTTGAAGAAACTGTTGATGTATTGTTGGATGCTGCTTCACATGCTGAAGTTGACCCGATGAGAGGTGTATCTGAGAACATTATTATGGGACAATTGCCTAGAATGGGAACAGGTGATTTATTTTAACTTTATTTAATAAAATGTAAAATTTGACATTGTGTTTTACATTTTCAAAGGTTGTTTTGATTTGCTTTTGGATGCTGAAAAAGCCAAGGATGGTATTGAAATACCAATGGATAATGGTTACATGGGTATGGGTGGTGGTGGGATGTTTATGGCTGCTGGCACACCTTCTATGTCACCTGCTATGACACCGTGGGATCAAACTTCCACACCAATTTATCAAAATAGCTGGTCTTCAAGTATGTCATTTTAAAAGATCTAAATATATTTTTATTTTTAAATTGTTAATAATTATTTACAGGTTTGGAAGCTGGTATGACCCCGGGTGGACCTGGCTTTTCACCAGCTGGATCAAGTGAAGCTAGTGGAACATCTCCATTCTGGATGTCAAGTGGAGGAACTCCGGGTAGTCCTGGATCACCAGGCATGGCCACTAGTCCATATGTGCCAAGTCCCAGTTCCATGTCACCAAATTACAATTATCCATCTAGTCCACAGTTTGGATCATTGTCACCTTCTATGACTCCAACAAATTATTCACCAACAAGTCCACAATATTCTGCTACACAACAGAATACTCCAAAATATTCTTCTATGTCACCTAATTATAATTATTCTCCTACCAGCCCGTCTTATTCACCTACAAGTCCTTCATATTCCCATACTTCGTATTCTCCAACTAGTCCTTCGTATGTATTTAAATATATTTTTAATAACATTTTACTATGTACAAATTTAACTTTTATTGTATTTTAATTTTAGGTATAGTCCTACATCTCCGTCATACAGTCCCACCTCACCTTCTTATAGCCCAACATCTCCATCGTACAGTCCAACATCACCGTCATATAGTCCAACGTCTCCCTCGTAAGTTGAATTTAAATATTTAGTATTTACATATGGGCATATTCAGTTATTTATAATAAATTTATAAATTTATACAAATAAATAAAGTTAGTTTTCCTCATATTAGTTAAATTAAATTTAATATCGCATTTTATTTCATTGAGAAAAAAATAAACTTAGGTAATAATATATATTATCAAAATATAAATCTTAATATACATTTATATAATAACTTCGTAACATAAATAATTATTATTAAAGTTACATATAGCGATAAGATATTTAATAAAATATGTATATATATTTATCAATAATTATAAAAGTACTGGTTTTTTTTTTACAGATATAGCCCTACCAGTCCTTCGTATAGCCCTACGTCTCCTTCATACAGTCCGACATCTCCATCATATAGTCCAACTTCTCCATCGTAAGTATCTTGATATTAATAATTAATTAATTTTGTATAAAACTGGAATTTGAGTATAATTTACACATTCACTATCATTTTAATATGAAATTAGGTATGCAACCTTATTATACTCATTTAAATAATTGGACACAAAAATATTTAGTATTTATATAATTGCTATAGGAGTATAAATTGTATAATTTATCATTTATATATATATATTATCATTTTTTTCACTTAACATTAATTTTTAAGATATTTAAACTTTGTATTGAATCATTTGTCATACTCATAATTTATCATATAAGGGTCACGGTCACACACATAGGTTGTTAACCCTTTCATTGCCAAGTTATTTTATATTATGCAACATTTGCAAGCCAAGGAAACAAAAGTTTTTAAAATTTCTATATTTTTTAAATTAAATTATTCTATTTCCTGAATAATAATTATTAAAAAAAAAAAAAATCAAATTTACAAATGAGTTATTAGCATTTTACTAATTGACAATCAATGGTTCCCTAAGCTTACAATAGCCGAGGATAATTTCAATAAATAATGTACATATTATAGAAAAGTCGAAATTAATTTGAGGACACATAATGATGAATGTAAAATGATAAAATAAACAAAAAATAATGATAATCAAGTTTCATACATTTTTCGTTTATGATAACCGTAGTATAATCACATTTTGAGATTCTGATTAATGTAAATTATTGTAATTGTTATAACTTCTTTAGAAATGAACATAAGGTATATATTTTTTGATTTCTTTTTGAAAGTACAACAGTAAAGTAATTTTACATCAAAATAAAGTCGCAAACGCATATATGCATTAATGGTAGTGAAAGGATTAAATCTAACCCTATAATGTACATTACACTAAAAAATTTTTCAATGCTGAATTGTACAATTTATATTTAAAAGATTTACATTTTTTCATTATTTATTTTAGGTTTTAATCCAATGTGATTAATAAGAAAATAAATTTGAACTTTTCAATTTTTATGCTTGACTACATATTTAATTATTTTAATATTGAAAATAAAAAATTAAAATTTTTATTTTAAATTTGCTGAATTTTGTAACATATAATAATACGAATGAATCCTAATTCATTATTTGTTTACATAGATACAGTCCTACGTCGCCATCTTACAGTCCAACTTCACCCTCGTACAGTCCAAGCTCTCCACAATATACGGCATCTTCGCCATCATATACCCCAAGTGCATCAGGTGTTAGCAATTACAAATATTCACCTACTTCGCCATCTCTTGCTGTTAGCCCTACATACTCCCCTACGAGTCCAATGTATTCACCTTCGAATGCTTCGTATTCTCCATCCTCGCAACACACACCAAATGCTGGTGGTACTCAATATAATCAGTCATACAGTCCGAGTTCTCCAGTTTATTCACCTACAAATTTTTCGTTGTCAAGTCCGAGGTAAGCAAAAGTTTCCATAATCTGTATAATGGTGGTTTATATGTGATAATATTATTTTAGATATTCTCCTACCTCGCCAACTTATTCACCTGGAGTTGGAAGTCCACATTATTCGCCATCATCGCCCAGCTATTCACCAACATCTCCAAATTATAGCGGTCCAGATGAGCATTAAGAAAATTAATTTTAATTGGTTTCTTATTTTTATGGGACAGGGTATAAAATTATTTTATGTATATAAAAAGTGATTTTATTATTTTCAAGATAAAATCTGATGTAATTATTTTACATATTTTTTGATGATTTATATATATTACTTTACTTATAATATTAAACTATATAAAGACATCTAATTGGTTTATAATTTTGTAACTAATTAAATCTTTTATTCTGGCAATTACATGCTGAAAGTAATTAAATGTGTGTAAAATAAGAATCTATTTAAAGATATTTTTTTTATATATATAGTTTTTTAGTTGAATTAATAAGACTGTAAGTTGTGTTTAACAAATTACAGCATTTTGTTATACTCTTAATTATCTGTAGTTGTTAAAATTATGCAATGATTTGCACATCTTTTTTATTATTGTGACCATAGATTGCATTCATTTATTTGTATATGAATAATAAAAAAAAAAATACGTTTTAACTTGCCTACAATGTTCTTTACAAATTTTCTATATAATATATTTATTATTTTACAAATCAATTGGGCTGTGATCATGCATCAATAGTTTTAAAAACTATTAGTCATTATTTGTTTGTTGTGTTTGAATGTAAAGCGTTCAGATGTAATATCATTATTATTAAAAATATTACATTGTATTTGCTGTGATGATTGCTGGTATCCTGCGTTTATAGGTTTTATTTTAGAAGTAGAGCCAGTTTGATATGTGATTGTAATGTTTTGTCATATTATTAATGATATTAAACCTTGAATTAAGTACGTCAAATGCTATTATCTTCACAGGGTATTTATAGTGGGAAAGTGATTTTTAATGATTTGTGTATTGGAGTTGCTATGACTACCAATGTTAGTAAACAATCACATAATATTTGTTTCTATTGTGGTCAAGGAAGATACAGTGACCCATTAGACATGTTTACATAAATTTTTCTAAATTATGGGATGTTTTTGTTGTAAATTTAAAACGACCAAACAGCCGAAAAAACTGGTGTATTCATGGTAACATTATATTATATTATGCTCATTTCACACATACATTTTAACTTGTGATATTGTTGATCATTATTTACCGTATTGGCAGGGTGGAACGCAAACACTTGGACCCCGCAGACTACATGATAGAAAACCTGAATGGATGTTCAGCGTATAAGCCACCTGGCTCGATCGGTGGCCAACAGTTCATTGTGCGTAACTGCCAGGATTCCAGTATCTATGTGCTAGACCATACCGGTTCGGTGACCGTGGATGATTGTCAGAGATGTACAATTGTGTTAGGGCCAACCAAACAAAGGTAAAAAATAAACACTTCATAAGACTAAGGTTTATACAGTTTGGTTATAAATAGTAAATTCTAAAAAAATAGTGTACTGCAGTAATTATAATCTCAATTTAAATTTAGTTATTACTAACAATTTTTTTAAATAGTCTGGGTATTTTATTTTTACTTAAAAATGGACAGTGTGTGTAAAAGGATATAAGTCAAGTTTTAAAATTTTTCAGGTTAATTTACTATAGTTGCAAAAATTGTTTAATAGTGTATTTTAGTTTCATTACTAAATTATTTTTTAAAAATTAAATGATTTTCATACATAAGTAAAACAAAAATTATTCAAGTTTTTTCCGCCTTCTTAAATATTGTAATATAGTTATATGTAGGCTTTGTTCTTACTAAATATACAATTTATGATATTTACTAGAATTCAACCTCCTATTATCTTTTCTTACTACCTTGGCGAATCTAATGTTCTGCGTGTTTTTGATAACATAATAGACTAACTTCACACTCAATAGTAGGTTAGAACCAGGTCCTTATTTTGAGTATATGTATTATAAATCATTCAAAACGTTTGAGATTATAATGATGTTATCTAAAGATTTTCGACTTGGAATATTTATAGTCACTTTTTTGTGCTTTCGTTTGCCTGATCCTTGAGTATGGTTGTGGATGTCTAGGATCCCCTATACTGTTCTAGTGATTTGAGGCAATTTATAAGAGTCCATCCAAGATTCTTGAGCCTCATAATAATTATGCCCCTCATGGTATGCTTGGTTTGGCATCCTTATAAAAGTCCTGCGGGTACTGAATGGACTATTCGAATAGACTACTCAACAATAAAGTATATATTTCTATTTTTGCCTCATTTCTATAGTTCTACTCGATCAAATGCTCTTATTTATGTTCTTCATTCTACCACCAACTATATGCCCAATGAATTTATTAGGTGTTTGACGCCTCGTGTAAATGAGTATCCCTTTTTTTTATAGGCTTATATTGTTTAAGTTATTAAGCTAAGTAAATTATTAAAACTATTTAAATGCTAAATAATAAATACTTAATTGTACTTTGTATTTCATTTATATTAAAGGGTGAATGCCCGTATACATTAAAATAAAATATAATTTAACTTATACACTTTTACATAAACACTGTCTATCGTACACAAATAAATATAATAAACATTCAGAATATCAAAATAATTTGTTAGTAACAACTTCATTTAAATAAAGTGAGATTTAAATAACTGCCTGTGGTACACTATTTTTTAGTATTTACTATTTATAAACAAACTATACATAACTTAATGTTTTATGGAATGTTTATTTTTACCTTTGGATGTACCATGACTAGACCATCATTAATGTTTTTACAACCAATTGTTTGATTAAACACTGTCTCCTGATGTATATACTTGTTCCACAGCGTGTTCGTGAGGGATACGGCTGATTCAACAGTAGTAGTGGCTTGTAGCCAGTTCAGAGTCCGCGACTGCTCATCTTTAAAGATTTCGCTATTTTGTTCTACTCAGCCCGTGATCGAGTCCAGTAGGGAATTACAATTCAGCTGTTACCAATTGTACTATAATCAGTTGGCAGGTGGGTAGTAGATACATTGTCATTCTGTCTTGTTTTCATTTTAAGAATAAGATTTATTTGTACATGTACATTAGTGCATAAAGTGTACTAATTTCATAATTTATTCATGTGAATACTTTACAAGACTTGTAGTCTATAACGATGAACACTGTTAAAATATTCTCAAATTATAGATCAATTCAACAAAGCAAATTTAAACGTGTGGAACAATAACTGGAGGACAGTGTATGATTATACGTGGAACGAAGGTGACAACTGGACAGTGAACGAAGAACCTATTACCGTCAAGCTGCCTGACGAATTACTTAAGTAGGGAATCGTCATATACATTAATAGTAAAAAAATAAAAAAATATTATTCATATTTGCTTCAAATTTTGCTATAGATATGGTTTTACAAATGAATCCAAAAAATCATTAGTACCACTTACCAAATCTGATCAACAGTCTGCAGAAAATTGTTTTGTTGCGTTTGGTTGTGGAACCGAAGCTGCAAGATTTGTACAAGCTTTACAATCACACGTAATAAAATTGTTTTAAATTATATGCCTATATACCTAATTATTTGTGGTGGGTTTTTGATAGAAATAACTGTCACAAACATTTTACAGAATAAGCTTATAGTATAAAGAATACATATTATAAATTATGATGAAACAAATATAATTTGATAACATTTTTATTTTTCGATGTTAATAATGTAAAATGTCTTAAATGCAGTGAATTAAAAAATGTCAATCTTACTAAATCCAATTTTATTGGGTTTTTTTCAGGACACGGATTTAATGTTAATTAAATGCAATCACAGCGATGACAAAGATACAAAATTGTTTCAAGAACGATCAAAAATTTTTGGAAATAAAAAAATCGAAACAGTAATTGGCCTACAAATACAGGGAACACACGCTACGAGCAAATGTTCTGCGGTAAGTGTTCACCACATTATTTCCATACCTGGGGTCTGTTGGTATTATGTAATATTATGGTACTTCAACAAATCATCTTTTGTGTTATATATTTACAAGTTATAACACTGAATAAAGTCTACGATAAAAAATTTTATTTAATTTTCTAAATATATAATTTTGTTTTCAACAGATTTTGTCCAACGATTTTCCTCAGTTCACTGCAATTATCAGTAAATCACACACTGAAGCGGAAGAACTAATTAAAATGTTTTTTTTATTAATCGAAAGCGAATTTCAACCATAGATTTTTATTTTTTCAATATTTTATTCTAAAAAACATTTTTTTAAGTACATTTTTCTTTTTTATGTAATATAGCAAATTGCAATTTTGAAGATGAAAAAATGGTATGTAAATTAAAAATATAAAATTATGTACCTAGTTGTAAGTATACAACATTTAACCATATCTCTCAAAATTATTTGTTTTAAAATTATTTTTTATTTTTGTCTACTTAGAAGTTTATAAAAATTAATGGTCCTTATTTTGGGACACAAATTTCTGCTGAAAACGATAATTATTATTAATTTATAAAACAATTTTATTATAATTTTTTTTTTCTCAAAATATATTTGTTTAGTAATTTATTGGTACATTATGACATTGTTTGACCAAACGTAATAATTTTGATTAATACATAATAAATATTGTAATATTTGTATAGAAAATATAGTTGTACCAGTCTTTATTAGACCCTTAAATTAAATATAAATTAAGCTGTTGTTCAGTATGGTATCTATAAATAATTTGAAATTTTAGTATGCTATCTAATTACTATAGTTAGGTGCAAAATTAAAAATAATAAACTTGTAATACAATAATATTATTATTAGTAATAAATTAAACAACCGTTGAAATAAGTAAAATGGAATACTATGTATATTGTTTAGTACATATTATCATACATTCTATGAGTAAGATAATTTCAAAATAATGTATAGATATCATACTGAATTGCAGTAATAAATGATAGATATTATATTATATGCTATATAATTTAACAATGAACCAATAAGTTGAATTTATACAATATTAAACAATTAAAAAGATCGAGGTTTTTAATTTTAACGCTTAACTACCGACGAGTAGATATAGAACATAGATGCTGACAGACAGTCTGTTAGACCATGATTATTTTTAAATAGAATAAATCTGAATAATGGGACTTACCAAAGTATCAGGCCAAAATAAATGTTTTTATACACATATTAAACCAAAATAATTTTAAATTATAATTATAATATAATTAAAATTAACTTAATTCCAAATTTGTGTAAATATTTTCGAGTATTTTTTTCTAAATCCATTTATTGATGATATTAATGAATTTTAATAAAATGTGTACATAACATTTTCTTTTTCATTATTATTATTTGAACGATAAATTCATACAAATTTTAAAAAATGCAAAATATAAAATTTCTAATGCTTCATATACAAATAATGTGTTATTTGACAGACCGATATCAAAGTAAAAAATAATGTATGAATAAATAACACTAGCCTAATTAGGTGAATAAGCGATATTCATTGAAAGATACTATTATGGAAATACATTTACAATCATTGTAACATAAACACATTGTAATAAAATATTTGATGTGGTCTACTGTAGTTAACACTAATCCAACAAAACAGTAGATGAAATTATGCAATTCATATACTATTACAAATTTTGTCCCCTAAATGTTTCCATGTTGCTTTCTTGGTGTAAACGAAAAGTTTAAAATTTGCTATTTTATATTTGTCACCAAATTTAAAAATGTACGAAGTTGTTTTTTTATTTTATCAGCCTAGTGTAAACCCGGCATAATAGACCAGAGGTCCGTAGTTAAGGGATTAAATAAAATGAAGAGAAACAAACAACATAATTTACAACTGATAATTCAATCTATTTATATTGTACATGGTATATTGTTATTTTTTTTTAATCTGTTTTATAGGATATGGCAGAAATGTTGGCAAAATTTCAAAGATTAATAAAAAACATAACTACATATCAAATTAATTTAACAATGATGTACATTATATGATATTATTTTATCATTTATGGTTTAAAAAATAAACACTCAGGATGATCCTACAGATATTAATTTACAAATTAAACTAAAGCTTGATACCCTTCAAATTTCTGATTTGTCTTTCTTATATAAATTAGTAAATGGCATTATCACTTGTCCACCGATTCTTAAGCATATATCTTTTCATGTACCACATAACAACTCTCATTCTTGTCCAGAATTTCACATAAATACACACTGCACTAATTATGACAAAAACAGACCACTTGACAGACTTCTTGCCCTTGGAAATATGTCTAACCTAGATTTCTTTTTCAATAGTCTACCTGAACTAAAAAACCATTTATCTTATTATTAATTGTATTTAATGACTATTATTTAAGTATTTTATAATTTCCTCACTTTTGTTTAACCTATTATAATTTAATTACCTAAATTATATAATACATATCTGTACGTATATATACCGAGTAAGTTTAGCTTTAAGATTTCATTTGTACATAATCTATTTACTGTACTTGAGCCTTATTCAGCCGGTTTCACCAAGAATCGTTAAATTAGCATTAACATTATGTTTGTTAACATAGAGTTAAAATATAACATGTTAAATTAGTGATTGTTTCATCAATGATATTTATGTCATTTTAACAGATTGTTTACTAATTAAATGTTAAATATATTTTAACAAGAAACTATTGTGGTTACCACTATTCTAGGCCGTTGATTGGTGTGTAATTTTTTCATTAATAACAGTATTTTGAATTATTCTATGGCGGGTTATAATAAATTATGTAAACATTACCTATACAAAAACTTTTTGTACGTTTCTCAGTTTTTTGATAATTATAATGTGTACCTATACCTAAGTGTGTTTTTAAGTATTTTTATTTTTTTCATTTGTAATTTATATTAAATATTTTACTCGTTATGGAAACGAATAAGAAGTGTAGAATA
>JAIPRL010003193.1:38459-49479 GCA_025469235.1 Pemphigus obesinymphae | reverse complement strand
ATAATTTCCTATCGGTATTAGCAAATGTGTTCAAGATTTCGTCTGGAACAATGTCATTAGCTAAGTCTCTCTCAATATTTATTATACTTAAATTAGTAAAGCGCTGCTGTAACATGCTGAAAAAAAATAACTAATAGTAAAATCTTAAAAAATAAAATTACATTGCTAAAATTATAGCTGATATTTGAAATTAGAATGACATGGAACTTGAGGGTGCTTAAAATAAAATTGAGGGTGCTTCAGCACTACCTAGCACCCCCGTAGTTGCGCCACTGTACCTAATAACAATTTTTATTATAAAATAATTACATTTTTGAGAGTATCTATTTTGTATTTATTCTACAAATAAAATGTATCGTGTATCTTGTATCAAGATACATTTTATTTTGTATCCGGCCCAATCCTATGCATAAAACAAAATCTTCATTCAATAATCTTTCATCTTATACTTATATAAATAATAGGTATATTAGTTTTATGATAAAAATTATTTTTTTCAAGTATAATGCAAATATGATTATGAAATCGATTTATTATTGTAGGTATTTTAAAATATTGTTAAATATAAATTTAAATAAGTAAAAAAAGTGTAAAAAAAATTGTCAGGTGTGGGGTTCGAACCCACGCTCCCGTTTGGGAACCAGAGCTTAAATCTGGCGCCTTAGACCGCTCGGCCAACCTGACTGTTGAAAATTTTATGAAAATAATATTATTTAAATTATTATAATATATTATATAATAATATAGGTGTGCATATACCACGGTTTTAACCATAATCTCCATAAATCGTAACCAAGGTCTTCAATTTCTTATCATTATCAATTTATCGGCTTGATATTTAGATAATGTCTAAATAGCGATAAAATGAATAACTAGGTATTAATTATAATTTAAGGTTGTAGTATATTATAATTTATAAATCTAAATACCTATTGCTATTCTATTTCATTGTATAACCCATGTTAAATTTATAATTACTAATTATATTCATTTTAAACAAATTTATTAAATTATAAACTAAATAGTTTAATCTAGATATACTCAATAATAATTTCTACGTTCATTAAAAGTAAGTATAATATTTCTGTTTATTACATTATTTATAGGTATATTTGTTATATACATATAAGATATAAGGAAAGCCGGAGAGAAAAGTTCTGGTAAGTGATGGATGAGGTAACACAAGGAGTACAAGGAATCGAGGGTAATTGTAATTGGTGGGAATAAGAATAGATTATGATACGAGTGTATGGAAGATATGTGTTAGGAGAGAAATGGGAATAAGGATTAAGTGTTGATCGATGAAGTGTAGAGAAGCGTCAGGAGTTTTGTGTGACAAAAGAATCCCTATGCATTTGAAAACGTTTTCCGTTCTTACCGGATTTTAGGTCTCAGATTTAACACAGTTTTAATTTTTTCCGGATCAGGAGTATGTGGTCAAAAAACGGTTTCAATTTCTTCCTAGTTCCAGGTTAATGAACGGTTTTCATTTTTCTGGGTTATGGGTTTTGGGTTTAACGTTGTTTTAATATTTTGTGGGTTACACGGGTTTTTAACCTGGGTTCAAACCTGTTTTGTTTCCTGTTTAAAATAAGTATAATATAGGCATATCCCTACTAACAATACACTAAAATATATTATAAAATTATTTATGTTAAAATACATGCATTTTTATAAAAAAATATGTGAAAGAACCAAATTAAATATTAAATTAATGAGTCACTAGTTTTACAATTATGTTTATTCTTTTCTTCTTTTTCTGGAAATACATTTTTGAACAGAATACTTAACCCATTTGTTACATGTGTATGAACTTTAAGGTTGCAAATTCTATATTTATAAATGTACCTATCTAATATAATGTATTGACAATACCTACCTTTAACAAAAAAAAGGTCATACCTCAAATTTTGTCCATTTTCAATTATTACCAAATTTTTAGAGTAGAAAATGTTCTCTATCAACCTCGGAAACAGTCACATATCTAGTCGTCCAAAAATATAAGATATTGTTTAGTAAAACAAAAAATATATATACTTAATAAATAATTAAATTATACATATAAAAATAGATAAGTATATTTTGTTACAACAATGGTTATATATTTTACTGAAAAATAATGGCTCATCTTAGCGATAGTTACTATACATATTTTCCAAATAAAATTTTAATTAAATATTTTGTTATGTAGTAGGTAAGTGATTAAAAAAACTTGAAAACTTGATTTTAAAAAAAAATTAAATCATGATATTTTATGGTCACCTAAATAGAGAGTTAAAAAAAAAAAACAAAAAAATAGAATCAGAATTTTAATGATTAAAAAATAAATATTTGGTTTTATTCACCCTGAAAAGTTGAAAAATAGAGATATGTACAACCTTTTTCGTTATGGGTTTCAATATGTGCATTATTTTAAAACTATTTACGACTCCTTTAATAACATTTATTTAAATTATGAATTGATGAAGTTTGCTATGCTGAAAGGTAAGCTTAAGTTAAGACAGTCTGCTTCATTTTTTTAATAAATAGTTGTTTGTGTTTCTGTCAACTCAATTTTTAAAAATAAATATTATATATTATAAAAAAGAAAATGTGCCCAGCGAATTCATAAAAGATTATAAGTAACAACTAGTTTCAACCTAGTAAGTTATTATTAGGTTACAAATTATTAATAAAAATACAAAAAAATATGAAAATTAACACAGATATATTTATGTGTTTTATATATCTGTAAAAATTAATAAACATAATACATAGAATACTATAATATTATATTATAATAATAAAAACCAAATTATTTAACAATGACTAGTAACATAGATATACCTATTACAGCAGATGTTAAGATTGTGTATCATTGTCTTATATGTATTGGTAAATATAATCTTTAAAATCTTTTTGTATATTTAAAATATTATTAAAACTATTTTCTTAATTGTGTTTATTTTTAATTCCTATGTCATAAATTATATTAAATTAATTTTCATAGTTAGATGTTCAAGTCTGTATAATATGGAATTAAAATAAGACATTTTTTTATAAAAATAGTTGGTTAGAATCATTTTTACCTAATTATTGTACCAATTTGAGTGGGTTTTCTATATACATTGAAATTAATTTTATTATCTAGTTGTGTTTCAAGTGTTTAAATTGTTATATACTTTGTGGTTTAATATGTAAATTGATTTACAATTTTGCATGTATAATTTATTTAAAGGTTGTTCACCCATGAAGAAACCATTATTTTGGGAAAATATATTTTTATTACATTTAAAATAATTTTGATTAATTATATTTTAATGTTAATGGAATGAATAATATCTTTATTATTAAAGTCACTATTATGTGTAAGTTTATCTTTGAATATATTTAATGCTTCGAGTTTTGAAATAGAAGTATAAAGGTTCTTTATGTCTAATGAAATTAGTTTTGCATCCTGCAATGGATGTAATTGTGGAGTAGGTATATATTGATTTTTAATGGGTAACAATTTTTTTTCTACAGAATTTTTAATTTATTGTTAAAATCAGTAGGATTATATAATAATAATTGAATACTTATTGTTATTTTTTATAAATTCTGATATTTTGCAATGATCTTTGTAGCTTACTACTTACTACTTAGTTCCTACTACCTACCTACATACTCAGTAATAATTCAATTAATTATTGTTCTATGAAATACAATAACTTTTTATTATATAAATTTGTTAATATTTTAAATAATAATTGTAATAATGTGAAAATTGCATTTAAAACGAATAATTCAATAACCATATAAATCATATATTATTTTTTTATAATTATGGTGTTTATAAGCTTATATATAGTCTATATGTAGCATTGTAGCTGCAATAAGTTTTATATGGGAAAAACTAGTAGAAGTTTCAAAAATTCAACACAAAGTATATTTCTAAAATAAAATTTAAAAAATTTCCTAAATCTAATTTTGCTAACATAGAAAAAGATTTAATAATAATAAATAACCAAAAAAATAAGTATGCAAATTCAGTATTAGAATAATTACTCATTTATAATGAATTAAAACATAATAGTTTTAAATATATAACAAATTTTAAAGATAATGATATTTACCTATACCTACATTGTTTTAATTTATTTATTTATCTAGTTTTATTCTATGTATTATTTATATGTTTATTAATTTTCATATTTTTTTATTATTAATTTTTAATCTAATCATGACTTACAGTTGATACTTGTTGTTACTTATTATGTGGGTACATTTTTTTTATATATAATATATTATAATTTATTTTTATAAGTTTATTAATAGATTTTAATTATATCAATAACTTTTGTTTTTGTATTGCTTCTTTTATGCAAATACCATATATAATATAATTAGGAGGACCCTAGCAAGGTCTATCAATACTCCTGTCAAAAAATTTATTTGAAAACGGAAAATAAGCAAAAAAAAAACATTGTTCATTTATGTAATAATTTTCTTCAAAACTATTGAAATTGTGTCCTTGGTATTACTACTCACCTGCCACATACCCTCTTGCTAGGACCTAATTACGGCTCAGAATATAATATCTTGATATATTTTGTTTAAACAAATTACAACATATAATCCCTTTTCTTACTTTTATATATGTAATATAATTCATCATTAATTATTTGTTATAAACATTATTGTTGTTTTGTATTAGATTCAAAATTAGTTTCCATATACCTAATTCTTTAGGCATAGAAAACATACTAAATTTCTATTTACTCATTATTTGATAACATTTAAGTAAAAATATTATATATCACACATTAATTTAAAAAAATTATAATTCATTTTCAGAACATATTTAAAAATGGAATCCAGACTAGCTAACGGAATTAAATTATTATATATTCCAAAAAAAACAAAAATCAGTTCTGGTCTTGGTGATCGTCTACCAGAGGCATATAAGAAATTTTATAAAGAATGGCGTCATCAACCTGCTCAACCCGTTTATTTTCAACCTAAATTGGGAAAATGGACTCGCGATGAAAAAACTGGAGCAGTAATTCCTGTCCAAAACATACCAATTCCTTTAAAGTATCCCAAAACAATGAATTCTGGTATTTGGGGAGGAGAGGCTGTTGTTCAAGGCTTCAAACAAAGTGGTAAATATAAGAGCCGTGTACCATACTTTTGGACACCTACTCTTAAGAAAACGGTCTTATATAGTGAAGTTTTAAATAAGTACATGTCAACAACAGTTACTGAAAAAGCCATTAATGAAATCAATACAAATTATGGTTTAGATCATTATCTATTGAAGACAGCCGCATGTGATTTAAAAACCACATTAAGCTTAAAAATCAAACGTAAAATTCTAATAGCTCTAAGAGACAAAACATTATACCAGGATGACAAAGTAAAACAGCAAGTTGTACATGATAAATACAAGCATTACTTAAAGGACTACACTCATGAAGAAATAGAATGGTATGGATTAACATTCAATGAAGCTTTACTCAAAATGGAAGAAATAGATGAAATTAATAAAAAAAAAGAACCATTGAAGGGAAAATATAGAATGGAATTGATTGAAAAATTGAAAAATAATACTGAACCTATAGTAGAGGACAATAAAAGTTGGTTAAATACACTCAACCCTTTTAAAATGACTTAATTATATATATTACATTTAGTATATTATATTAAAAAGTAATTAATAAAGTAATAATACAATTTTGTCAATGAATTGTGATTGTTTTTATATTTTTTCCAAATCAGTATATTCCACAATACAATATAAAAAAAAATAGAGTTTAAAAAGGTATTACAAAAGTCCTGGTAAAATTACCACTTATAATTTACATAAATTATTTTGTGCATTAATAATTTAAAAACTAAATATATAAACAGTAATTATTTAAGCACCACACATAGTGCAAGCGTCCCGGTTTTCCAATGAACACACCAATTGTTGCATACTTAATGCATCATTTTTCTCTGTTTCAGTTTGACTTGCAACATTATTAGATAGAGTACTTTTATTCACTGTAAACTGTATGGGATCAGCAGCTGGCCTTGTTCGTAAATAATACATACCAGTTTTTAAGCCCTTAAAAATAAAATTATTAATACAGTGGTTAGGATTTTTTGAAAGTGTAGGACTAGGGTGGTCAGCTCTAAATAGTTGTAAAAGAGAAAGTGAAAGAAGACAATATAATGGATTTTTATACTATTAAGTAAATACTTACTTTTTTCCATCCATAAAAATGTACAGATGATATTTTACTAATAGTTGGTTGCTCAATATGAATGTTCAAAGATTGAGATTGATCAATATATGCTGCTCTGTCAGCAGCCATATCTAATACGATTTTTTGAGACAATTCCCAATTTGTTTTGTACAATTCTTTAATTTTATTTGGAATGCTTTCAATTTTCTATTTGACATAAAAGTTATTTTAATAATTTGTCATTTTTGATTTAATAATTTTCAAAATCATTTGTATGTACAAATATTACCTGCACTGATCCTTTATGGAAAATTAATTCATTTCTCATATCTTCATTCCACAAGTTAAGTTTAATTAGATCATTTAACAAATGACGATTAACCACCTGGATAATTAAAATTAATTAAAAATAAAACAACATTTAAAATAATACAATTTACTGACACTAAATTCTCCACTAAGAGTACGTCTATAATATAAATTTGTTGTATATGGTTCTATTGATTCATTATTGCCAAGAATTTGTGCTGTTGAAGCTGTTGGCATTGGTGCCAATAATAATGAATTTCTGACACCATGTTCAGAAATTTTTTCTCTTAATGTATCCCAATTCCATAGGTTGGTAGGCTTCACATTCCACATATCAAATTGGAAAATCTAAAATCATAATAATTGTCTAATATATCGATCGCATATTGAAATGGATATATCTTGGTTATGATCAGTGGCGGATCTAGGATTTTTTTATGGTGGGTACTATTTTGCTAGGTATAATGGTCCTATTATTATGGAAAAATGTGCTTATTATGTACAATTTGAGGGGAAAAAAATAATTTGGAATTTAAACGGCGAGGAGAATTAGTTTTGGAATGTACATACAAAATTACTATTATATTATAATTATTAATTAACATACATAACTATATCTAAAGACCAAATGAACATTATATTATTTCTTAATAAGTATAAACAATGTATGTAATTTAAACAGTTTACAGTTAGATCGACCAGCCTTCTAATAATTGCATTCTTCTTTTCTTTTATCTAGCATACTGATTGACAACACTAGGTCAATATTTACATGTTTATCTTTATAAACATTTAATGGTTTTAGTCTGGACTCGTTGTCAACAACAAGACAGTCGTTGTGGAGCGCATATAATTTTTTAATCTCCATAAGGTAGAAAATGACATTTCAGCGGTTGCTGTGGATACCGAAAGTGTAGCAAATAATTTTAAAAGGATTTTGATGTTAGGAAAATGCATATAGATAACTATAATCTATATTCTTCTATAGACCAATTTAACTCAATATTGTGTGTGGTCGCGGTGTTTACTACTCGACGAATTAAGTATTAGCTATTTTTAATAAATCATCTTCCAAGCACCTCCCCCCCTAAATCTGCCACTATTTATGATTATAACTAATATTAATAATATAATATACACACTCCTTGGCTGATTGGTGAACCTTGATAAGATGAGTAAGTTCCATATTTTTCAGCCAACTCACAACTAGCTTCTAATGCTCCATAATATAAAGTTTCAAATATTTGTATATTGAGTATTCTTGATTCTGGTGAGCCAAATGAGCATCGCATTAGTAAAAACAAATCGGCCAAACCTTGAATACCTATTCCAATAGGTCGGTGCCTTTTATTTGAATTTTCAGCCTAAGTTATATAATAGTTGGTTATAAAGTAATATTAAAATTTACATTTATAATTTAGTTAAATTACTTCTATGACAGGATAAAAATTGACATCTATAACTTTATTCAAATTTTTAGTTACTATTTTAGTAATTTTTAGAAGTTTTTCAAAATCGTATTCTCCATTTGGTTTGACAAACATGTTTACTGCAATTGAAGCTAAATTACAGACAGCTACCTATAAAAACCAGAATTCCAAATTTAATAAATTAAATTAATAAATAATAACGTAATTACAATATTAAATATTATACTAAACTACCTCTTCTGGTGAAGTATACTGAATAACTTCAGTACAAAGATTGCTACACTTAATTGTTCCAAGATTTTTCTGATTGCTTTTAGCATTGCAAGCATCTTTATATAGTACATACGGCATACCAGTTTCAATTTGAGAAGTTATTATACGGAACCATAATTCTCTTGCTGATACTTGTCTGTTGTAACGTTTTTCATCTTCATACCTATAATAAATAAAAAATAAATGTTTTAGATGCATGTATTACGAACAAAAATATTATATTTTAATTTTATAGTCAGTTTGGTTTTATCTGCTAACATGAAAGCAGTAAGCACACATATTCTGTGGGCTCGGTTTGTGTTTCATTTTAGAAACAAAACATTGGTCATTAAACCAAATACCTAATTTAAACGAACTATTGAAATGGATCAGAATAAATAGTTCGGGAGCACTTATGCTCCAATGTAATCGTGGCTTTAAATCTTATACATATTAATACTAATAAAGAAAAATTATAATTAAAAAATTTTATAGAAGAAAAGATGGTCAATATGGGTATTATACATAATAAAATGGATAGGATTATTAAAAATGTAAAAAGTTCTTTTTTAGAATTGAAGCGAACAGACGTACCAATGTTTGATGGAACATTACAATTTAATAATGCTAACAAAGCAGTACAGAATAGCTCCGTTGAAGTTTCATATGTTAACTTATAGGAGAAAGACTAAAGTAAGATTTTGGCATGAAGTGAAGGACAGGGGAAAGGAATTGTAAAAGGTATTATTAAAAGCGGTTTCAAGATACACATAATGAAAAGTATTAGGCCAGTCAAAAGATGAGAAAAATGTATGAAAATTATGTAACTTATCTAACAAATTTTCCTTTAATGATGTCATAAAGATATATTCAAAGATGATGGTGGGAGTTAGGAACAGATAAAACAATCTAAAGCTCAGGTCAAATGTACTAAATTGCTCTTATTGAATATTAGATCAAAGAAAGTACAGTTACTATTTAGCACAAAGTTGTTAACAAAAAATAAAAAGGATCGTAAATAGGCTGGAGAAATGAATAAATATTTTTTATTTTTTCATGGAAAAAAAAGGTTTCAAAGTTAGCATTTTGTATATAAGATTATACAGTCTATATCTAAAATCTATCCATAAAATATACAATAATATATAGATTGATTATAAATAATTCGTTTATACAAATATAATACCTAAAATTTTTCCTGTGTTCACCTCTGAATACAATATATTCAGATTTTTACCTATATATAAAATTTAATTAATTAGGTATGACATCATACCTTTTATAAAGTTGTACAAATTCATCACCCCAAACATCTGAAAGACCAGGGCATTTGTGTGGACACATCAAGCTCCAAAGTTGATCAGCTTCAACACGTTTCATAAATTCATCAGGTATCCAAAGAGCCAAAAATAAGTCTCTAGTTTTTTCTTCTTTATCACCAGTATTTTTACGCAATTCTGTGTAAGTGTAAATATCTGCATGCCAAGGTTCAATATAGACAGCAACTGCACCAGCTCTCTATTTATTTATTTATTTATTTACCATTTTACATTAAATTTAAACTTCAACTAAAACTAAATACTTACTCTTCCACCTTGATCAACATATTGCGCCAAATCATTAAAACATTTTAATCGTTCAACAAGACCAAGTGATTCATGTTTAGGATATTTAGTCCATGTCGTACCAGCTGCACTAGTATTGTGGACATGTATACCAATACCACCAGCAGATTTGGAAATTTTGGCACAGGTTTTAATTGTTTTGGCTAAGTCATCTATTGAATCTGATTTATTAGCCACCAAGAAACAACTAAACACATATTTTTAAAATGAAAATGTAGGTACATTATATTTATAAAATAATATTATATTATGAGTCATACCTTGATAGTTGAGGTTTAGGTGTAGCAGCATTAAACATAGTTGGAGAAGCATGAGTAAAGTATTTTAATGACATCAAATCATATGTTTCTATAGCAGAATCAATATCTTCACCATGAATTCCAATTGAAACCCTCATTAATAAATGTTGAGGACGTTCTACAACTTTACCATTTATTTTCAATAAGTATGATTTTTCAAGTGTCTGAAATATAATATAACTAATAAGAATATTACATTCTACATACAAATGTAGCTTAAATCCATACCTTAAATCCAAAATAACTGTAAGTATAATCTCTCTCATGTTTAATAGCATTATTTAAACGATCAGCATGTTTCATGACAACGCCATAGTGAAAATTAGAAATAATTGGCATACGTTTTTGATTACGTTCATTAGTCATATTATACAAATCATAAATAATATCTATAATAATATAATATTACATAATTATGTGAAAACAATAATAATAAATCATTATATGAAAAAGACAATTAATAGCGAGGTATGGTTTCCTTTCACTCAATATTAATTTAAGAATTAATTTACCACTAAATTTGTCTTTAGTTTCTTTATACAGGTTAGAAATTGCGATACGTGCAGCAAGTACTGCAAAATCTGGATGTTTAGTTGTTAAATAAGCGGCTGTTTCAGCAGCTAGATTGTCAATTTGCACCGTACTTATACCGGGGCATAAATCACTGATGACATTTAAGGTAATTTCAGCCTAAAAATTACAGTTAAAAATTTGTTAAAATTAAACACGTGTAACAATACATATAGGTATAATCCTGGCAGCCGGTTTCACTAAGAATCGTTAAATTAGCATTAACATTATGTTTGTTAACATAGAGTTAAAATATAACAACATGTTAAATTAGTGATTGTTTCATCAATGATATTTATGTCATTTTAACAGATTGTTTACTAATTAAATGTTAAATATATTTT
>JAIPRL010003193.1:0-34490 GCA_025469235.1 Pemphigus obesinymphae | reverse complement strand
GGTACTTTTGGTGGATGTATTGAATTTGAAAGCAATGATAAATCATTGCATTCAATAAAACGATTCTGAGCGTAGCTTCGGTGTAGTATACATAACTCATATCATTTTTTTTTCTAGGGATCGATCGTGGCTGTTATTTTTAGTCGTTGTTATTCATCATTGAAAATCACAATTTTTGCCCAGGTCTTAAAATCTCATTTTACCAACTATTTGGGCTTAAATACCTCAAAATTGATAATTTTGCAGAAAAAATTAAAATGACTATAAAACAAAATTGTGACATCGGATTTTTAAGATTTTTTTTAATTTAGTTGGAGTAACGTATATTTAACGCTGTATAAAATTTTCAGAACTTAAAACCGAAAATTACTCCTTTTAGGACTTAAAAACCTCGAAAACTAAAAATGTCTATAAATAGACCAAAATTTAAAAAAATTAAATTAACGTAAATATATTACTAAACTAAATATTTGATAAAAATTTCAAGATTTCCAAGTCATTATTTTCGAAATTACGATGAAATTAAATTCTCGATTTTACAAATCGTATTATTGCCGTTTTTCGTCATTTTGTGGTATAAAAAAAAATTGTGACTACAGATTTTCAAGATTTTTTTGAATTTAGTTAGAGTTAAGTATATTTAAAACTGTATAAAATTTTCAGAACATAAAACCGAAAATTACCCCTTTTAGGACTTAAAAACCTCGAAAACTAAAAATGTTTAAAAACACGGTGAAGTATGGATATAAATAAAAGATAGGTAGACAACTTTTTCTTTTAAATACATAACTACCACTTATACTTATTCATATTATTAGTTAGTTATACCTAGGTTTAGGTTAGGTACCTTTTGTTGTTATTGTTGTTCATAGCTTCATGGCATGTAAGGGTTCTAGGACAATATTGGTCTCAAAAAAAAATTAAAAAATTATACAAATTTAAACAAATTCTATTATAATAAATGGGTGCATTAAAAAAATATAAAATGCATGATTAGGTATTAGGTAGCTACTTAAACCATCTATTCTGTGGTATTAGTCTATATCTACTCTATATAGGTAAGTAATCAGATGTAAACAAATTATATTGTAAATCATAAATATAAATAAATTTAAATATATATATATATAATATGTATGTAAAAAAATTCTTAATTGTTTTCTAATGAAGGTGTCTATACAAATAATACTGTTATACCTAATACTTGTATAAATAATAAAAAACACCTTATTGTATCGTTTTCAATAATTATTGTAGGTATCTTAACTACCTATTTATTAAACTTTTTTTGGGGAGGGAGATTATGTCTTAAACTAATCTGGGGAGAATTTTATCTTACGTAAAATTCATATGAATAGATTTTGAATGTTTACCCTATAGCTTGTTCGGTTAAGTTAGCAGAACCGATCATTGCTGATACTATATTTGCTGAGAGTATTGTGATTATAATTAAATTATATTTTTAAAACCTTTAAATTACTGTTAGTTTAAAGGTTATATCTTAAAAATGTTTATAAATCACTAAAATACATTAAAAATATATCTTTATGTATTGCTTGCAAAAATACAGATAGGTTCTCTTTTGATTTTCAAAAGTTTATCTCTGGGTGTTATAAAATAGGTATACATTTTTCTATATTTTAAATATTTATATTAAAAAATTGCAATATTTATGGGCTTATACGATTTTATCTTGCCTATAATATTATTACATAGTGTATTACATTTATGATTTATTTTTTTATTTTAGATGGCAGTGTGGAAAGTGTACATTATGATGAAATTATTGCACGTATTAAACAATTATGCTATGGTTTAGATTCAGAAAATATTGATCCAGTGAGTTAAATATACCTACATTATTTTCATAAATGCATTTATTGATTATATTAATATATCAGATTTATCTATATTTTATTATGTTAAAAACTGTGACATATTATGTAATATAATAAAATTATTATAGGATTATAATTAAATAATATGCATTTCATATTATAAATATACTGAAAAGTATTTGTCTATTAACATGGGATATTTTTTTAAATATATCATGTTACTAATTTTTTTTTTTTTAATAGGCTGCTATGGCTATTAATGTGATAAAAAAATGTCTTTATCCCGGTATTACTACAGCTCAACTAGACGATGCAGCTGCTGAAATGGCAGTTACTATGACTACTATACACCCAGATTATGACAAATTAGCAGCTCGGATTGCTATTTCTAATTTACATAAACAAACTAAAGAGACATTTAGTGGTAAATATTAATAGGTATTGATTATTTGAAAAAATCAACATGGTGAAAAATTACATCATAATTAAATTATAAGACATTTGTTATTTGTAAAAAGAAATTGAAATTTCACATTTTTTCAGTGCTTTTTTACCTGTTGTTTTTTCTAGATTCCTTTGAATATAGATTGTATAGAAAAATGATGATAAAATAAAACTTAATCTGCTGTTTAGTAAGTTAAATACAATCGTCGCCAGATAACTTGGTACAGTCATTGTTTACCATTCTGCATTGGCCATAATATTTTATTTGTATATTTATGTAAAAATTGTCTATCTTTTTATATGCAAAAGAAAACTAATTGGGGAAAAAATTACTGATAAACAATGGTGATATACTATTACCATGCCAAGTAATCTAGCGAATATTGTATAGAGAACAGGAAAATAATATTGTATTTTGTATGTTGAAAATTATTATTTTTGTATAAATTAATTTAAAGTGTTTTAGTTTTTAAAATTGAAAAATTATAGTAAATATTTAAATATTTTTATAACTTACATTATTTGCTATAACAAAACAAAGAGTGCAACATGATTTTACTAAAAATAATTTATCTTTACAATCTACTCATTGTTATAATTAAAAAATTAATATAAAAACAGATTTATATTTATTTTATATATAGATGTAATGGATGATATTTATAAAAATGATGAATATTGGAATATTGGCTTATCAGATGATATTTATGAAATAATCATGAGTAATAAAGATCGTTTAAATTTGTCAATTATTTATGAACGTGATTATATTCTAGACTACTTTGGATTTAAAGTAATGTCATTATTATTTTCTATATATGTATTGTGTTATGATTATTATTCATAACCATGTATGTGTTTTTTTTTAGAATTTAATGCAATATTTCTTGGCTAAATCTAATAATAAAACTATCGAACGACCTCAACATTTATTTATGAAAGTTGCTGTTAGTATTCACGGAGACGATATTGACTCAGCTATTGAAACATATAATATGTTATCTCAAAAACTGTGTATATTTTCTCCTGTAGTTATTCAATTACAACCAGCTGCTAAAAAATTACATAAACCAGTTATAAGGTACCATTTTAAATTGATTATATAATAAAAATGTAATATTATTGTTTTTATTTTTACTTAGTCATTATTCAGTTGGAATGATATCCGACAGTATTGATGGTATATATGATACTCTTACCCGTTTTTCCAAGTTTGTTTTACCTTATTCGAGTACTACTGTCCATGTGCACAAAATACGTGCAGCTGGTACTTACATTGTAGGTAGCAATGGAAAATCCAGTGGTCTTCCTCTTATGTTGAAACAATATGATACTGTAGTGCACAATTTTGAAACATCAGAAAGGCCCAAGAGTATTAATGGTTTAGCAATTTACTGTGAATTATGGCATGCAGATATTATGAAAGTTATAGACCAAATTAGAAAAACTGCTATTGCAGATTTAAAATTGAAAAATAGTTATCCAGCTTTATGGATACCAGATGAATTTATGAGAAGAGTACAAAATGACCAGATGTGGAGTTTTATGAGTCCTGATCATTGTCCTGGGCTTATAGAAGTTCACGGAGAAGAATTTGATAATCTTTATAAAGAGTAAAAATTTAAAATAACTAAATATAATCAATAAATTAATATATATTTTTTAATATATTCAGGTATGAATTTAAATGTAAAAGTTTCGTTTTAAAACAAATTGAAGCGAAAAAATTATGGGCACAGATTATTCAGTCTCAAATTGAAACAGGTTTACCATTACTACTATTTAAAGATGCATGTAATGCTAAAAGCAATGAATCTCATTTGGGAACAATTCAATGTGCTGGTCGTAATGGAGATACTGTACAATTTACTGCGCCAGATGAAGTAACTATATATTTAACTAATTTATAGGATTTTTAAGAATAAAAATGAAAAAATTGTTAATTATTACAACCTATTTTGAAATATACATTATTAAACATTCTATTGTATTAATAGGTGGCTACTTGTACTACTGCTTCAATTTCAGTTGACATGTTTTTAACATCTGAAAACACTTACAATTATTCCAAACTTAAGGAAATAACAAAAAAATTAACCTATGATTTGAATAAAATAATTGAGAAAAATAATGATGTACTAAACGAGGTTATATATACTATTTACCTTTTCTTCATGGTTACAGCATCACATATATGAGTCTAATAAGTTTTATTTTAGGAAGAACAATTGGAAATTGGTTTAAAACAAAATCAATTGTCAATTGGAATAGGTATCCAAGGACTAGCAGATCTATTTATTAAAATTAAATATCCTTTCGATTCAGAAGAAGCAATGCAACTTAATATAAAAATTCATGAAACAATTTATTATGGTGCTTTAGAAGCAAGCTGTGAGTTAGCTGCTAAAAATGGCCCATATAAAACATATTCCAATAGTCCAGCCAGTAAGGGGGTAAGTAAATTAAAACTAAATATTTAACATTCATACAATATGCTAACTTGTTAATTTGATTTATGTAGTTATTACAATTTGATTTGTGGAATACAAAACCTTCTAATTTATGGGATTGGAATAGCCTTAAAAAAAAAATTGTAGAACATGGATTACGGAATTCTTTAGTTACAGTTATTTCAAATACTGAAATTGAGTCTAAAATTTTTGGAAATATGAATGCTATTGAACCATTAGATACCAATGTTAAATGTAGATATATTTCTTTTGGAGAAAGTAAACCGAAAGAAATTCAGGTAGTTTTAATGTATAAGTTTAAACAGTTATTATTTTTCTTAAAATATGTGTGTTTTAGGTTGTTAATCCACATTTACTTAAAGATTTGCATGATCGCAATCTATGGAATGAGAAAATAATATTGGAATTGGTAAATAATAATGGTTCAATCCAGGTAATTTATTAGTTACTATAGTATGTTTTCAATATTTAGTATGAAAATAATGAATAATTGTATTTTTAGGAGATTAAAGGTTTGCCAGAAGATTTAAAAAAATTGTACCGAACAAGGTGGGAAATTGATCAAAAAGCTTTAGTACGCATGGCTGCTGATCGTGCTCCATTTATTGATCAATCACAAGCACTTTCTCTTTATATGGTTAAAGCAAACGAAGAAGACATTTCTGAAATGCATTTATCCACATGGAAACTTGTAAGTGTTACTAATTTTAATATATTTATTGAAGTAATCATATCTTATAATTTGTATTTACATTAATATTTTCAAGGGTTTGAAAACTGGAGTCTGTCAACTAAGGATCAAACAAACTGATGAAGATCTACGAGATTGATAAATTATGCATTTTATTCTAAGTTTTTTTTTTTACTCTGAAGTTATAATTATTAGGTTATTTAGGTATGTGATTTTTTTAATTGCTTTCATTTAAAATATATTTGATATGATTTTATAAACTTATATTTTAATTCTTTTGAAAATTGTTAAATTGTTAATTTAATAATTGTGTATAACTAATATTGGGAATTAGGTTTATTCTGATCTTGAATTACAATGATTTAAAACTTGAAATATTTTGCTATATTACTAGGGTAATAATATGTTCTACAAATATTGTGTATATAATTAAAAAAAATAAATATGTACAACTTAATTATGATATTAATATAGGAACTCTGGGTCATTATGTCTTTAATGCTGTATGCTTTGATGTAGTTGTTTATATTATGTTCAAGACTGTGCATGCCTCAGTAAAACTGGAAAATTCTGTAGGATCACATATTGATTAGATAAATAATGTTATTAAATTCATACTATGTTAGTAGTAAATGATAAGTACCTAGTTAGTTTTAGTTTAGTAGTATGTTTTAGGTATTCGTTTACAAATTTCAAGATGGCATATTCACTCTGAGAATATTGATTGAAATATGTCATTAATTAATAAATAATAAAATAATGAAAACTATTGAAGCTGAAAATATATTTTATAAATTTTATTAATAGTACCTATTTGATAACAAATAGCTGCTACATCACATAGGTAATAAAATTATATATATCAGTCAGTATTATAACTAACTAAGCACTGGACTAAAAAAAGTGCATTCAGCCATGTTTAGCTGACATCACTTTTGTACTACTAAATATCTACTATATCAAAATTAAATGGATTTAGTAGACTAAATTATTTTACTTAACTACTCACTAAATTAGTCATGCATGCTACTCTATTATGACTAACATACACTAATTAGGCTTTAAGATGTCTGGATTTCTATAAACTCTAATCAGTAAAATAAATATGTATGTACCTATACACTTATACTGATTATAATACATACTACTATTGATATTTTATAAAAACAATATATTAATAATTGAAGTAATCTGCAATTTTAAAGGAAATTATTTGCTAAACAATGTATAAAAACACCATACCCTAAATAATCAACATATTGTAAAACTGTAAATGGGGTTAGAATCATCATTGTTATCAGAGCATCTCTAAGAGATTTTTCGTTATTTTTAAATAGCCAAGCCATAAAAATGGTATATCTTTCTCATTATGTCATCTTTATACACATGATTCTGCTAAAATAAGCTAATAAAAAAACAAAAAACTTGGAGATAGCCATAACCTTCTAAATATCATTAAAAGGAAATTTTTAATGGGTTCTTTGAATTATTAGGGTTGGTCACTCTAGACCTACACTTCTTTGTCCTTGGTTAACACCCTCCTATCCTCATATTTTATACACCAAACATTTCTAAAGTCCCTGGATTGTTTTTCTCTTCCTTTAACCAGCCTGTACACTTCTTTTTCCCCTTATTTTGTTTCTAACCTCATACAACTCATATTTTCCTAGTTTAATTTTACTCATTTCACTTTTTGTAAGAGTAGTAAGGGGAAAATATTATGTTGAAGGAAAGAGGGCAAGACCAAAAAAGAGGTGTGGGATATTGTAGGATATATGATGTGGTGGGCTGATGTAAGAGAAGAGAATGTTGAAGTCTAGGGTGGCCGGCCCCATATAGTTATGAGTGAGAACGAAGGAGAAGAAGAGTTTTGTGTGTTTAATCTAGCCTTTTTAAAATATTTTTGTCTTCTATTTTTATTCATTTTCTTTTTTTTTTTTTTTTTTATTAAACAAGGTATTTATTAGTAAATTAAAAACATGATACTGAACAGTATTTGGAACGTTCACTTAAAAATTGAATTTGCTCACGTTCAAATGTATTTCAAAAGAATATGTTTACATTCACATTCTTTTAATGAATGAACGTGTTCATTTTAATTAATTAATTACTAACAAAATTTGCATTTATCTTATAATATATATACCAAAGGTGGTTGAATATGATGTATTATCTATTGATTTAGATCAAAAAGCCTGACAAAATAAAGACTATGATTTAAATCTGAAAATATATTAAGATTCTTTAGGTTCTTTACTAGATAATGTTAAAAACAAAATTTTTATATTTTTACTATAAATTGTAAAAAAAAAAGGAAATTTACTAATTTGCAAACCTTCTTAATACATTTTCAGAATTAAAATCGAAACATTGTACCTATCCTTAGTGTCAGGCTTCTAGGTCTAAATCGTTATATGAAGAAATAAAATTTCAGAGTAGTTTTATTGAAAGAAATAATGATTGCTTTCAAATAATTCAAGGTAATTAATAACCACAACCTGCAGTAGGTAGGTACCTATCTAATGTATCACCTAGGTTATAGGCAATACTGAGCAAGTTAATGATTTTTTTTAACTCACTTCAGTAAGTTAATAGAAAAAAATAGTAGTAGTTTTTTTCTTAACAATTAAGTTAAAAAAATTACTTAATAATTTATGTTGTTTTTTTTTTTTTTTTGTACGAGTTAATAATATTTATAACAATAATAACATTGGAGACAAAGCCGTATCTGAGGGGGGGGGTCAATAGGGTCCAGTCTGAAATTTTTTCAACATTTGATACATTTTTTATGTAAGCTAGTGGTATTTAGTTTCACTATCAATATTTTTAATCATAACCATTCGGTTAATGGACCACAACCCTTTAAAAAACATATATTTACCTATGTAGATTGTGATTATTTAAATCAAACAGTAGGTAAAACTGGTCAAAACGATTATATTGGTGAAATAATGGATTAAGATATTAAGGAGGAAGAGACTGAGGCAGTAAGATTAGTAAAGGAAATGTATATTAATGGTAAGAGAGAGAGAAGAAGATCGAAAAAGAGGGGGGATGTGATGGCAAGTCATATGAGGAAGGTGAGAGTAAATTAAGATGTGGGAGATATAGTTAAGTAGAAGTGTAGGACCAGATTGGTCCACCCCAAATAGTTGGAAGAGAAGGCGGAGGAAAAGAAGAAGAGGTAAATAGGTAGGTATGTGGAAAATCATTGATACAGTTATAAAAAGCAACATCAAAGATAATATTATAAAAACATTTTTTTTTTAATTATTTACTTTTGAACTTGCCAAAAATAAGTAATCATAATTTTATTTAAAAAAAATGTATATATATATACCTAACTATAGACTATAGTTATATATAATTTTCAAGGTGGTTTTCTGTGACAAGTTTTATACACAGAAACAAACCTATTTTTGTCCATTGTTGATTGAGTTGTTACGTAAACTGTATAAATATTTTGACAACTGCAGGTTAGAAAACTCCAGACGAAGTCTTTATTTTTTATTATTTATTCCTTAAAATAGTTTTATTAAATTGAAAATCATTAAATATTAGTCCACCAAATACTACAATATTGGACATAAAAATGTAAAAATGTAAAAAATTCGATTAGGTATATAAGTTAATTTGTTGATAAATTCAAATCTGTTTTCAAAATGCATGAATCCGATAATCGCTATATGATGGACAAAACATCAATTCAATATTTCAATATGTACGAAAATTATAAAATTTTATAATTTTTAATTTTATTTTCGGACCCTTCCGAAAATAAAATCTAAATAGGTCTTGATTAGAGATATACAGGCATAATTAAGCAAATATTAGGTAAGTATCTATTATTTTTTTCGGAAATACTGTAATTTTTTAACTTTAAGTAGGTAAGCATTTTAAAATTTTTAAAAATCATTAACATAGTATTATTGAAAATACTACTGCAATGTATTTATAATAATTAGGTACATACTATTAAAATTAACAGAAAATAGGTTTATTAAAATGTTTAATTATTATGTAGAGTGGCCAGGGATGGTTCCAAGGGAGGGCTAGGCCTCCCCAAGTCCGTATTTTTCTAAAAAAATTTTATATTATAAGTACCTATATATTGAATTTTAATACAAGTATTAACAACTCTACCAGTGTGCGTTGTCTCTGCCGAAAGTAGTTTCTCTACACTTGAGAGTTAAAACCTACCTAGTTCGTTCATGAATGACTGAAAAATAGCATTAGGTACCTATGTCTTATTAGGTTAGGTTAGCCTAACCTAACCATTAGGTATGTCTATCAGCATTATTTATGTCTTATAAATGTATACCTATATAATCAAATGGATATTTTAGATCAAATAGATCATATTATTGATATTTTTGCTAAAACTATAAAAATAGACGGTTCGAATTTGTGTTGTAAAAATTGTTGTTTTTTTTTGTTATAAAGTTTTCTGAAAATTATGACAGCCCCCCCCTCCCAACCTGCAAGTCTTTGGAGCCGCCCGTGAGAGTAGCTATATACTCTTTTCTTCGAAATTCTAACAAATGGAAATTGCTCATGCCTACCTAAATAGCTATTAATTATTGGTGGAAAATCTAATGTACTTACTCCTCAATTTATATTATGGGGAGATCAATGCTCGAATTGGAAAAATAAAGAAGAATGGGTACTTTCGGTCTTTCGATAAACGAGCTTCCCCTCAAACTATGTAACTTGTACCTATACGCTATAAAAAATAATTAGTAAGGGTGCTCTCGAAATATTATAAAATAGTAGTGGAGCTCCGTTGGTGGGGGGGGAGTCAGAAGAAGCAATTGCATCGGACATCACATTTTTATGGAGTTCAGCAAATTATTATTAATTTTTTCAATCGTCCATCGATTATTCGTGTGCCACGGGCAGCAAAAATACGTGTACCCATTATAATAGGACAACGAAATCCTAAACAGTCCACGCATGAGTCTATATAATATTATATAAAAAGATTTTTTTTTTAAATAATTCGTCCGTCCATGCACTACATTTGTATACCTATTGTTGTATGGCTGCAGGGTCGCCGGAATGATTTTTTAAGCGTGGGGGCAGAACATTTGTTAAAAGTTAAAACATCTAATAAGCAAAAAAAAAAAAGGTTTTTAACTTTTCTGGAATTTTCCGACTGTCAGAAAAAAACCTTACACCACAAAACACGACCAAATATACCGAATAAGTAAAAATAAAATGTCCTTACTTTTTAAAGATGTTTCCAAACAAACCTTAATTTGCCGACTTATCGACATATATTTCTTAAGTGTTCTAAGTGAGGAAAACAGTATAACTTACATTACAACGCTTAAATCGAAATAATGATTTTTTTCACATTCATCTAATTTCAAGTTGTCATATCTATAATAATATGTTTAATGTTGGTATGGCCTATTCGGGAGGCTATGAACTAATATATTTCATTTTCAAGTTAAAGGCAATAGTCGTAATATTTGTTGCCACTTTCAGGAGGTAAAATTAAAAATATGGCATTATATTAATAATAATAATAATAATAATATAGGTACTCGTAGATCATAGGTACATATATATATATACAAAATATGTATTCATACGCACTATACACTATTCTTTCTATGCATTTACTGGGACGCATTGAAAAACTTTGAATAATATTGGTTTGAACAGGAATTTATTTGAATTTGAGAATTCTTGAATCTTTATTTGTTTGAACCGACATTATCTGGAACCGATAAAATCTGGAATTGATATACTTGGAATCGATAAACCTTGAATCTGTATTTGTTGGAAACTATAAATCTAGAACCGATATACCTGGAAACAATAAAACTTGGAATCGGAATTATCTGGAAACGATAAAGTCTGAAAACGATAAAATCTGGAAGCTATAAAACTTGGAATCGGAATTATTTGGAAAATATAATATTTAAACTGACAATATTCAGTATATCAATCAATTATAATATTGTATATCTCCTCCCCTTGGAAAAATTATTTACTAATAGGGGCCGAAGAGGGGGGGAATTTTTGAAATTATTAAAGCGCATTTAATTCAAGTTGTATAGTAGGTACTTAATTGGGACACCACTATTGGATATAAGATACATCACAGTACAACATATTAAAACTCACCCCCCGAGTTTGAACCCATGCGGTTAGGTAGGACGATATTTACAAAAATATCCCTTAGAAGGGAGTTTTGGTGAAACTAGCCGGGCGTACGTCTTAATGGACACTAAACCAAAATTAATTTCGTTGGAACGATGTTTCTATTATCAATGGTGACGGAGTTATAACAAAACCAAAAATATGAAGTAGGGGGGGGGAGTTTGTATGTTATACGCTGATGTACAGTCTACTCATTAGTATTCCGAGTACTCTACGACTAAAATTTAATGGGCTATAACAATTCCAAAATGGTGACCCCCTCCACCTCTTCTACAGTGCTAAATACGTTTAGTATGGTAGTAATTGACTTTTTAATATCCGCTAGTGAAAGCAAACCGAGTTTGAACCCATTTGGTTAGGTAGGACGAGATTTTCAAAAATATCCCTTAGAAGGGATTTTTGGTGAAACTTCTAAATGAACACTAAATAAGAATTTTTCCTAGGGGAGTGTCTATAAATTATTATAATTAATTGATATACCTACTTAGTTTTGTCAGTTCAAATATTATATTTTCCAAATAATTCCGATTCCAAGTTTTATAGTTTCCAGATTTTATAGTTTCAAGATTTTATCGGTTCCAGATTTTATCGTTTCCAACTATATCCGATTCAAACTTTATAGATTCCAAGTTTAATTGTTTCCAACTTAATCGGTTCCAGGTTTATCGGTTCAAGATTTACAGATTCCAGGTTAAATAGTTTCAAATAAAAGTATTTTCAAAAAAAGTATGTTCAAAGAAAATGGTTTGAAATATTTATTATTCAAAGAATTTACGGCGCTCCCTCTGGACTTAATTAAAATATCAGCGTTCCAGGACATACCTATTAAAAAAAAGTAAACCATGGAGGAATTCATTCCCCATACGCCTTATCCAAAGTTTTTCAACAGGTAGAAGCTTTTAAAAAACATTTTTATATTATTATATGGGTAATACGAATAATAGAATTTAAAAAATATAACATTTTTTTACATCAACATCGGGTTACATATTTTTAAGAAAGCATAGTTCAGGCATAGTTAACATCAGCTATAAGTGGTCAAAAAGTTTTGAAAATTGTATCTCGATAATTACACGTAAGTACGTCAATTTTTTAGTGCTTCTGTACATTTCAAGTCTCTCGTATTAATACTTTCTGATGTACTTATAACAATTTTTGGTCATTTTTGGTATAGATTTCCAGTTTATGTAAGAAAACTACCTAATGGGAACATATCTAAAATTATCTTCTTTAAAGTATAAACGGCAATAAATTTCCTATAAGAAAGTTTATATTCCCATTAATGTACTTTTATCTAAACTAAAATCCGAATAAAAATTACAATAAGACAACAAAAATCCAAAACATAGTGATCAGTGGTAGAAGTAGAACGCAAATCACCATTCCACAAATAAAATTAAATGTAAAATACTACCCAATAACAGAAATAACGGTATCGCATAGATTTCGGCAATATTTCACAATCCTTTTAAGCTTAAGCCATTCGTGGGTAATGAATATTATTTATTACCTATGTGACATCAATATGGTTTAATAAGAAAATTAAAATTGTAGATGGTGATTTTTTTTTATCTAAAACCTATTATGCAATAAGGACAAAAAACATTCGTTTTCGTAATTTTCCAATTTTTCCAAAGAAAAATGTTAAATTCAAAAATTAAACGGACACTGCGTCTTCTGCGTTCTTCGATGAATAAATAAAGGGATACATTGTTAAACATGAAAAAAGATGAAGAGTAGCTCCGTCTATTTGCGTTCCACCCCGAATTCACTACTGAGTATAAGAACTAGTCCTTACTGGATAAGTCTATCCTCGCATAATATGGTACTATGTTATACTAAGATAAACCATAATAATATCGAAGGTATCGATTGGTAGTGGATATTCAAACAAAATTCAATCTTCTTCTTCTCCTTCGCCTTCTCTCCCAACTATTTGGGAGAGAAAAACTATTTTTCAAACAAAATTCAATCAAACCATTTATTCCAGAACATTCTCCCTTTCTTAGTATACTTTTTATACGATTTTTTTAAAGTTCTTATAGTTCAATTATATTTTTATTCTACTAACAGTAGAATAGTTCTACTAATAGTTTGGTTATTGTAAAATCAAAATTTGAAATCATAAATAATTTCAAATAAGTCCATTTTGAAGCTCTTTAATTTTACCATAAGCTGTATACATTTGTAAGATATAAAATTATTATTGTCAGATTTATATTATATAGATAAACTATAATAGTATATTATATTGAAATTGAAATTAAACGGCAAATTTTGACATAATAATTGAATAAATTCAATGGTAGTAAATCTCACTAGGGAGTCAGTTGTCTCTCCTTCGCTTACGGCTATAATTATATTAAATTATAAGATGATATTAGAAAGAACACTGTAACTTTTACTAAGTCTAATGCAATTGTAATTATGATATATTATAATTTACGTGATAACTTGTAACAACAAGATTTTCAAGAGGACGTCGCGCTGTACCTATACCTAAATTTTCAATGAAAAATTTTCAATGAAAAATTTTCAATTAGCATTTTTCATTTCTATCAACTTACGAACATGTTGTAATTACGAAATAAAAATCAAATTATAGCGAATAATATTATTTGATGCTTTGCGTTTTTTGTATACATTAATTTTTTCAAAAATTATAGATAAAAAAAAAAACAAATGATAAATTGCTTTTTTTAATAACTCATAAAACACGTAAAAATACACTTATTAAAAATCGGCTAAATAGCGCCCTAAATAATTTTGTTCTTTATAATTTATTTTTTGTTTCATCTTACGAGTACTACGATATTCTCAAGTTGATAAAAATGAAAAATGCGTACTTTTTAAATACTTTAATTACTTTAAAAATACATTTAAATATTTCTAAATTATTGGACATTTATTTTTATTTATATTTCATAAAAATTTCCTATACAGAACATCTTGAAATATCGCAGACATTCCAATAGTATTATTTGTTTTTCCAAAATCTAGTTTCCGGAATTATAGATTCACCTCGCTTTATTTTTTCGTATTAATTTTGTATTAAATCCAATTATTCCTCTAATGATAGATATAATTATTACCTTCCATATTAAATTGTTTTTTTTTTTTTTTAGAAGTTTGAAATGGTTGTAACTCAGTTAATTTTTGACACGAAATTATACTAGAATATTTTGTTTTTTTTTTATGTGTTAATTATCATAGTATAAAACCAAATTAATTTAAAATTTGAAAAACCAAAAACGATTTCTTTCAAATTTGAAATGGATGTACTGAGTATTAATTTTATGTTTAAGGACCATGGATGTATTAATATTATTTTTTTAAATGTCATCTATCTAAATGTCGAGTTAAAAATTAGGCTTGTCACTTAAAAAAAACAATTCGTTTTACTGCGTACGAGCAAATCTAAAACGGTCAAATTTACGAAGCATACAAGTGTTTATTTTTAAGAAAAAAAAAAAAAAAAAAAGAAAAAATAGAATTATTTAAATTGGTTAAAAACTTGAATATATATATATATATATATATATATATATAGAGAGAGAGAGAGATTGTTTCCTATAGTTATTTGGAACAAATTGCAGTACACACGTAGGAGACATTTAGAGCGATTTTTCTACTAGCTTTAGGTTACAAGACATGTATGAAAAAAAAAAAAAAAAAAAAAACACTATATTGTAAATGCAATATACGACCGGAATAAAAACCGGAATTTCTTTCGATATAAGAGTAATAATCATGTATACATGATATAATACGTGAATGTGTATAATAAAAGAAAATGGAACCTAGGAAAAACTGACATTTTCAATATTGCAAGGCGACGACGGTTTAAGGTTACCGCGGTGGCAAACATAATGTTTGTAAAGTACACACACCTGGGTGTTGTGTGGGCTCGGTGCATCGATAATAATAATAATAATAATAATAATATTATTATAACCGCTATATGGAGATCCGGGCGAAGGTTGTACAATGATGGTATATATGTTGGGGTGGTGGTGGTGGTGGTGGTGGGAGGGGAATATGTTTTTAAAAAAATATTCATCATACGGCTGGAACGGCGGGCGTCAAAATAACGGGATGAAGGAAGATGATCCTCCTGCAAAGGGGTCGTTTTACACTGCACGGAGGGTGAGGTTTATACCACGCATTGCTACTATACACAACAATAATGATTATTGTTTCACCCTCCGTTCCCTTTTTGCGTGTACACCGCGACACTACACTACTATATATGTATACACACACCTACCACTATATACCGCTTTATATATACCACTATATATGCCTACCACTACCGCTATCCGTCGTCGTATTATAGTTGTACGCGCATAAGTCTGTCGCGCCGCAGTGCACGTGCCGTCGTTTCCCATAGCGCCGACAAACGCGTATTACGCTTACACCACATATATAATATATATAATATATATATAATAACATGTACATTGTACACATCATATTATTATATACACAATATATATTATATATACGTGTGTGTGTGTGGATCTAATAATGACGTGGTAAAATATATATACTTTTCGGTGGTAATTGTATATCCGGAGTTATCCTAGGACGTGTGACGGATTCCGTATATGGGTGTCAATGTGATATAAAATATAATGTGTAGAAATGGTAAAACATCGACATAAGATCAGAAACGTTTAAATATAACGAAAAATATTGATTTTTATTAAATATTTTGTGTACGAGTTTGTTTTTCGTTTTGTTCGAAACATGTAATGAATTTGTTGTACAAAAATGATTTTAATTCGACATGTCGCTGTATGGCAGATACAACAAATAAAACGTGATAATTATTTCATACCCATAACGCAAACATTCTTCGAAGGATCTTCAAATACACGCGAAATAATTCGGCCGCAACTAAGGGTATTCATGTATAGGTTATAACTATTATAACTCTTTATACAATGTTGAAAAAATTTCAAAAAGTTACTAGTAAATGTGTCCAATGAAAAATACAATATAAAGATATATATATGGAGGCTGATCAACTGATATCGGGAGGGTCAAAAATTAGTGAAATCCAATAAAGGTACAAATAATAGGTACCTACCAGGTAGATATATGATATTAGTTCATGGCACAAAAATAATTTAAACATATAAGTGTAAACTCATTCAATGTGCACAGTGGTGTAGCATAGATTTGTAAAAGGGAGAGGCCCGTTATTATTAGGGAGCCCTTTTTATGAGAAAAATAAAGGTCAAATAACAAATTATATACTTTTATTTACTACATAATAATAATATAAACAATTTATTGGTCCCATCATCCCATCCAACTTTATTATTATTTTTAACTTGAACGCATAAGACGATTCTGAGTAAATTCGGAATAATATTGTTTCCCAATTTATAAAAATTTTTAGGAGAACTTTGTACCGTTACTTATGTTATGTAAAATTAAGGATCGGCTTGAGAATTTATTGACCAAAATATGACCTCTATAAGGTCACACAAACATGAAAAATCTGAAGTACCTAAAAACTGTTACTCGACTCTTTCCACCAGAAAAGTGTATACATACTATTACATTTTTGGAATATGGTTAAAATATTTTGAAATTTTCATCACGTTAATGTGGTACATAAATATTAATATTTGGAGTTAATTTAGTTTTTAGTTAAATTAATTTCAGAATATTATTTAGTCATTTTCGGTGGGTTTGCTTTAAAATTAAAAAAACTTCTAGAAAAATAAAAAAATTATACCTATCTTTAAATAGGTCCCAACTAAAACGAATTTCATATCAGAAAGTTCTTTATCTCAAAATTCCTACTTGACTCAAAGTTTTGTATATATAGATACGAAAAAAATATACATTATTGTAAAACCATATTACGCTCAAAATCTAAAATGAAAAATATACGGCTCATAAGGGAGGCATGGTCTTCCTGACCCTCCCCCTGGTTACGCTGCTCAATGTACATTATCGCAAATTATAAGTTCATGTAAATGATAGTTTTATCAATGCTTTTCTGATGTTAATGGTTAATGCTTTTTATTTTTTATAAATAAGTATATAAATATAAGAATTGGTTTATATTCTATGTATTATAATATACACACATGATCGGATAGTATAAATATATAATATTATGTTTTGTTATTATGTGTTATTAATTATTATTATGTGAAATTCCTTTAAAAGAACAAACATGTCATGGATATTATACGTGTAAACAAAACGTACTAATTAATACACGTATGTAATCGAAGTTAGTAGTGAGTGGGTAATGGACCACTTTATCGGTGAAACAACGATAAATAATTCCACTCGTCTGAAACATAATACGTGTGCACAACATCCTGCAATGTCTGCAGAGTGGTGTATCACGTTTGGACCACCCGTTAAACATAGTATTTAAAAAAGGTGCACTTTATTCGCCAGGGGTCAGTAGGAGTGGAAGTACGTTGACTATCGGATAGGTTAGTCTTGCAGGTGGATACCTATATTGCATCTGAAAGCAATGATAAATCGTTGCATTTAATAATAATTTAAATTTAGTACCAGAAAATGGGTAGACATTTACCGATTTTATCAAGTTTCTTGTTAAAAAGTCGTTAAAATAAAAAAAAAATAATTTAACAATTATCATTTCAACACCAATAGCTACCTCGATCCGTTCAGAATCTAAAATCGAAAACTATTTGAATGGGCTATTAATACTCCAATTGGAACGATTATAGTACAGACAAACGTCATAAAATCAATTATCAAAATATTTGATCATGAATAACCAAATATGGCCCTGAATATTTTCGCCGAATCTCAGTGTTCAAATCGGAAAAATAATAAGTGGAATCTAAGTTGAATGGAAAATAAGGATCCTTCAAATCTGGATTGATTTTTGGAATCGGTATATTTGTGATAAAATCGGTACCTATATGATTAAATAGTATTAAAAAGTAAAAGTAAAAAGAGTCCTTTTGTAATTAGCTTGTCATTTGAATAAATAATATGAAGTAAGCAAAAATATCCAAGTTTTCCAAGTAATCCAAGTTTTGCTGCATCTTAATATTTTACATAGAGTAATAGTGGACGCCCTTGAAAATATTTAAACACAAACTTGTATAAAAATATCTTCAATCATAATGAGCAAGTTTAATATTCATTAGAAAACATAAGAAATTTCGTAGATGTGAGATAGAGTATAAAAAGCTAACCCAAACTAATAGTATGAAGTAATATTATTTAGTAAATAGGTTTCCAAATTTATCCCTATAGAGATAACATTTTAATTTCCAAAACATTAACTCTGATTTTTCGATGAATCTTAGTAGATTCAATAGTAAATAAATAGTAAATATAGTAAGGCGGGAGAACAAATTTTCAAAAATAAGAGAAAGATTTCTTTAATTTTTCATTTTCACTCATTGGCATTAAAAAAAAAAATTATAATTGGCAAAACAAATTAATGAAACGCATTCTGGTGGAGAATATCTGATATTTCATATTCGGTATGTGATATGTTTACGTACATTGAGAATTTATATTATAAAGCTAATGTTTACAAATTTAACATAAGCTAATGATGTTTTTTGTGTATTGATTTTTAACATTTTTCCCCTTATATTGTACTTGAAGACTACAGAAATATTTTCATAATATGTAAATTTACTTAAAAGGGAAAAAGTCATATTTAATAAAAAATTTTTAAATAGTTGTTGCTTAATAAACATTAGAAAATAAAAACTTGTGTTGAATTTTAATAAAACTTGATACAAAAATATTTTATTATTAAATCATTTATACCTACTTATTTGATAATAGGTTTATTCAAATAATATAAATTATTTTGACATAATAACAACAAAAACAAAATAAAATGATTAACTTTAATTTTTACAACATGAAATATTTTAGTTTAAATCTGCTATACTAGCCACCCTATTTATTATTTATTTTTCGTGTTTGACGTAATTTCATACTCTAATCCACTTATTTCAAAACTACAATCAGAAAAATTTGGTTTATCTTCTTTTTTCAAGTTATTGATATTTTAAATTAGTGAGATGGGCTTATTTTCGTACGCCATGCGTTAAATAAATTTTTAATTTTCTTTCAGAACGTATACATATGTATTTTATATATTTTAACAAGTTAAGAACGTTAATAAAGTCAAAATTTGTCAACCGGACTTCGTTTCGAAGTTCACCTACTTACTATTAATGTTGGACAGGAGCCCAATATTTCTTTTCATTTTAAAGAAAACAGTATTACGCATAAATTAATATAGGTACATTTAATAAATAAAGTCATTCTTAATTAACTATTAGGTAAAAACTTATATTTGTTATAAATATGTATTTAATAAAACTTATTTTTGATATGAATAACTTCAAATATATAGCCGGCTACTGATATGAGTATATATACTGCAAGTATACAGTCAAGTATACAAAAAAAAACCATGCCATTATAATGTTATTTTCAAATCGAAAGCACTAATAAATTCAAAATGATATCGCGTGTTCCATGTTTGTCTGTATAATCGATTCACGTCAATAATAATATGACGTAAACTCGTTATCCAATCATGAAAGTACTAAAGTTCCGATTCTGTTTTATCGATTAAACTCATCAATTGTAATACTGTCGTTTAGTATGATATTTTGCTGAGACGGTTTATCACAATTTCTAAATGTATGGTGGGATAAAAAAAATTTTTTATAAATACCTATAACCCCTTTATTTTTATAGTGGCACATTAGAAAATGTATTGATCTCGGTAGTTGGAAAATTATTTTAGCCCACCTGCAGGAATATCCTCCATAACCCATTTAAAATATTGTTGTACTTTAAGAACTCCATTTTTAAAAAAATAAAACCATTTTTAAATCTATCATTTGGAGTAATAAAACGTTAAAAAATCTGGATTTTATTTACTATATTTGGCGTCCATCAGTTCATTAGTATTTTCCAATGATTTTTTTTTTTAATATTTAGCTTTACGACCATAAAAAAAAAAGATTATAGATTGTAGTACGGTTTTTGCAATCAATTTTCAAATAAATCCATTTTTAACGGGGTTATAGCTATTTCTCATTCTCCCCTAAAAATGACAAAATCACAATAACATTTGACGTACAACCTTACAAGTGACACTGGTGTTGTGACCTATTCCATACATCGTGCCAGTAATCAATGGGAGCTGAGGGAGAGAAGCATTAATAAGTATTTTATAATTATAAATTTCAAATTTTCCAAAGAACTAACCAAGCGGTCATATTCGCATACGGAGATTTGCACACATCAAGCTGTGCCTCGGAAGAACGCGTCAAACCGAAAGCAATAATGTATATATATATATATACAAACCGTATTATGACAAAGGGGTGAATATAATCCCAATGCAGTAAATATTGTTTTTTTTTTTTTTATATACTCCACTATTATACCGCGGTTGAATAAAACAACCGGATGTAATAACGAGTGAGAGGTAACAAAAGATAAAAGAACCGACGACGTGCGACTATTCCATGGGTATTATTATGTGTACATGTATAGATATCTTCGCACGGGGGGGGGGGAGGGGGAGAACGTCCCGCTGGCTGGGCTTTTCGAATGTTCATTAAAAATATAAATAAAACGAATATTGCCGGCGTTTTTGCGTGATTCGGATGAATACGACTGGAACCTACAAAGGTCAGGTGGTAAAGTACCACCTATATATTTAAGCCGTACGACGTAAAATCATAAATGCCATCATAAAATACGTAAATATTATATTAAATTTTTAAGAAAAAAATCAATGTTCGTACATTTTAAAAACACAGCAATACTGTAATAACAATAAAAAAAAAGGCTCATCTTTTATTTAAAGTATAAAGGATTTAAAAGTAGTTAGGTATATCCGGAGAGACTTGGATCGGAAACCACAGATGTGGAAATTTCAGTACGTTTACAAAAGACCAAACATATGCCAATTTATTCGGTAAGATAAAATCTATCAAAGAATGTTATATTATAACATACGAAATTTGTTATCCAATAAACCATGACATAAAGAGATACGAATCAGTTCCAAATTGATTGATTTGATTCGCTCGAAAAATATAAATATTCGATTCAAGTTTTGAAATTAATTGTAAAAATATATTATATATTAAATATATTAAGAGTGGGTAAGTATATGGAGTATATGACGATTTAATTGTTTTCAATTGGATTATGATTGGACTTGGATTTCTAATAACTATTATTCAATGGTGCTAAAGAATATTTTGTTGCCAAGTTTAACATGCCAAATAACATACTCATCACCTGTGACCTGCATTAAACTCTTAAAGTAATAATTAATAAGACTAACCTGTATAATAATATTGTTGCATAATGTTCGTTGTATATTTCTTGAAAATAAAAATGAGCAGTAATATTATATTAAATATAAATAATATTTAATGTAGTTACTAGTTGATGATATTTTAGTAAAATTACAAATATTTACTTAAATTTACATTGCACAGTGATTACACCAACTGCGATCTCCAAATATTTTATTAAATATTAAGGTTAAGTTAATAGATAAACAGATTTTAAGATTAAGATTAATGTTAAGATAAGGTGTGGAACCATAGCTATGTTAACAAAGAAATAATGGTGAACAAAATTTGTATACATTATTTTATATATATGAAGTATAGATTTTATTTTAGTTATAAATTGATTATCTCTGGTGCTTTTATTGTTGTTGTTATTTTTATTCTTTTTTTCCGCGATGTTACTACTAATTATATTGACATTTCTAATTCTATTTCATATTATTTATATTACTTATTAGTAATTTAAAGCCGTTTATCAATTTAAAGGTGGGCAGGTCGTTTGTATATATTTATTTACTAATTTTCATTATGATGTCAATGGCCAATTATTAAGTGGTCACTGATAAGTAACCACTTTTTCTAAAAAAAAAAAAAAAGGTATATTTTGGTATGCCTACTTGCCTACTTACTTAACTATGAAAGTATATAACTATGTTTAAATACCTATTATATATTCTAATATACTTATCACACATCTATCTATATATTATATCTATATTTCTAGGTACTTATTACAAGTAGCAGTATGGGTTTTTTTAATCATATCGTATAATAGTTTCTTCGAAGCTCGCAGTCACAAAATGTTCGTGTTTTCATTATATTTTATTAGACACCAATTTAGATTATAATATTTTATAGTATGACACCACACGTATAGTTTTTTCATGTTTATATTCGATTATAATAACTATATTTTTCACGAATTCGGAAATTTCAATATGTATATATGAAGACATAACAACGTTCTACCAGTTACCACTGTGTGTCTTCGATGTATACATACACAAAATAAATACTTAATTAACATATTAACGGTTAATTACATTTAATTTATTCGTTATAGATTGAGTAAAAAAGGTACGTAGATTACACGTAATGTCGGTGTTTCATATTGTATACCATATTATATTGCCAAATAACATCTAGTATGCACCACGTATTGTGTATAATTTTACCGCAATGCGCAGTTCTTATTTTTTCATGCTATATAGCCCCCAATTCGTACCCGTTATAGTCTGTAGATAAACCTGTCCTTAATGTATCTTTATAGGTTATTTATATACACCCAACGTTTTATATTTATACTGTATAAATATTTTTGTAAAAAATGTCCAGAAAATTTGTTTTACTTTCAAATAAATATGTTAAGGTATTTTTTTTTAAATAACACTAATTAAAAAAAATAAATACTGTATATTTTTTTGTCACAATATTCAAGAATTATTCTGCCCGTCACTTTAATTAGAAGACCTTTCTTATGTGGCAGGTAATAGGATGGTATTAAAAAGTATGAACTTCGTGTTAATTTTTGGATCTTCAGGGGCCCTCAAAATTAAATAGTAGCTTGTAATATGAATTACATTTATCTACCTACTTCTAATTTTTTCTTTTACTAATAGTTTATAATAGTTTATAATTAATATATAGTTTATAATAGTAATAATTAGTCTTTTACTAATTGCTATACCTAGATAAAATTTCAATAAATAAAAACTTTTTAAATTTTAAATCAAAGTAGTACTCGTGACAGACTATAGTTTTTTCTTCAGGTGATATTTTACAATAAAGCCATGGAATGCCCTCAAAAATAATCCGGTATTTAATTTTAGTGATAAGTGATAAGTTAGTAATAATTTAAACTCTAAATTAAACGAAAACGTCATAGTTTGCGTGTAGTATATTTTGCAATTTAGTTAAATCACAGTACACAGAATTTAAATTATAGTATTTTAGGTAAAATATACAGTTTAAATATCTAATCTATCTATTATAGTATAAAGATATGAACATAATAGTATTTTTGTTGTTTGTATGTTAAATTTTTTTTTTTTAATGTCAATTTTAAAGAGATAAATTTGTATTATAAGTATTAATTTCTCTCTTTAAAATTAACATTTAAAACAATCCATAATATAGATAATATTTACTAATATTCACATATTTAAATTTAATAATAAACTAAACATTTTATCAAATCTCATTTTATGCTAGATAAGTACAAAATAAGTTTCATAGCATTAGCTGAACATTAAATAGGTATATACTATATATACCTACCTAGTTTTAAATTGAATTTTAGGTACTCATATAATACTTTTGGTTCTATTTCATTCATGTATTATATAGTATTCATATACTATAGTATTGATGTTTTGTAACAAGGTATTTATCTTGAAGGATATTTTTGAGTAATTTTAACAAAATAAACAAAACCATATTTCCATTTTTGGTCTTTGTACCCTTATTCCATTATAATATATTAATATCCTATTATAAATCAATATAAAAGTATTCGAAAGTGTAAAAATTCAATAATATATACCTATCGACTATATAGTATTACTTGATTTTATTGATTCGTATTATTTAGGCTTAAAATGTTAAAAATATCATAATAATGATAATAAATATAATAGGATAAAAATAATCATATTAGTTGACTGTGAACTTAAAATACGTGTAACCTGCATGTAATATGAATAATTGTTTTTCGTTCATTTTATTTAAAAAAAATATGATATGTAATGTATTTTTAATTTTGGAACAAAAGTATTCGAATTCTATTGATAAAATATGTTTGTATTTCATACAATATAATATTATGTAATCAGCCGGAAAATTTTGACTAAAAGAAAACACATTTTATAGGAGTTGACGACTTTTACGTGAAACAGATTGCAATAGATTGACAGTAATAATATATTTGAGAGATTTATAGGTATTGTAACGTATTTTTTGAGTACCTTATTGTACTATACCTACATACTACTATTTTCCAATAACTTAATTTTTTGTTTCGTATTTCTTCGCTATATTTTCCATCAGATAATATTTATTGAAGTATTCATTTTGTACGACAGATATACATATGTTATAAAATAGAGTTTGAACTGGATTTTCGTAAAACATTTTTTCAAACACAATATTTTCAATCAATAAACAAATAGAATATTGTTATTTAATTTATTCCAAACATCATTATTTCATTACAGTTACGTTCAATATTTGCAGACTTCATCAGGCATAAAACGAAATAATAATATTATGTCCAAACTCTAAAGTAATATAAAATGAAAATAATGATGTATATTTTTTAAGCTACATAAATTCCCAAGCTATAAATAAAAAACTAAACAGTTTATAGGGTAACTTTTAAATATTTAAATTTTAATAGGTTTTTTCACTATACTTTTTTTTTGTATAGGACATTTTTCGTATTTCATTAATTACTTATTTTTATACCTACCTCTAAATAATATGAAAAAAATATATTTCCAATGTTATTTTATAGTTAAATTGGGTAATATAATTAAAACTTGGAGATCGTAGCGACTTATCGAAATATGTCAATTTCACAATGGTAAAAACAAATTAAATATTTATATTATTAAAATATGTCATATTTTTTCCCATTAGTAAGATTTAGTTATAGATAGAGATTTGTATGCAAAATGTCTTGTTTCTTATATTGGTATATTATTTGAACTTTGAGGAACCGAATATTACCTAATATTATTTTTAGATTCGGTGTGAAGTTTTTACAATGATTTATTTTTTTATGACTGTACACAAAAAATTCTAGTAGAAAAAAATGTTGTTTATAGGTAGGTATCCATTTTCTGCTAGGTAGTAAAAATTACATAAAACGATAAAAACACGATTTTACTAAAATCGACTATTGTAGTTTTTTCGTAATTTAGTATACGTTCTTAGGGACATTTCAACCGAAAATATTTTTAAACACAAATTCATCCTTAACATTTTTTTTAAATTTCGGATTATTTATAGCAATTAGCAATAAATATTTTGATGTTTTTCAGTCATCAAAGGGTGAATTTTAGGTTTCAATATCTGCTGACAATTAAATATAAGGTTAAACATGTTTTATTCCAACTACATATTAAATTTAAAAAAATCTTGAAAAACAATTTTGTTTTTATCGACATTTAAAGTTTTTGGAAAACATATATTATTCAGGTTTAATATGGGGTATAATATTGATGATCAAAGAACACGCGTAATCGATATTGGTTATAACTTATATTATTATAATCCTTTTCAAGACTTGAGTTGACACCAAATATTTATTTTAGACATTAGTACTATATTAACGTGGTAACGTTTATGTGAATAAACTTTTGATTTTTGTATATTGTTTATATCTAAAAACAAAATTAAAATTATAGATTAATGTTATTATATAAAAGCAGTGAGAACAAAATTTCAAATTTATAGTGGTACTTATGTTATATAATTTAAATATAAAAATAAAACGTTTAAATCCCTATAAGTCATATATATATATATCATAAATTGCAAATAAATTGTCAAAATAAAATGAAATTTTTTTCATTTAAAAATGTTTATGAAAATTAATTCTGACATAACAATAATTACAACCGTATTGAATAATTAGGAAAGTTCATTACTGGTTTTTTTTTTGTGTCATGAAAGTGCACGCGAGATTTTTATGCAGATTAATTTCAACGTTGACGTAATATAATATATTTAACAAAGTATTACAGACATTTATTATAAAAAAAATTCCATTTAGTTGTATTTAATTGAATAAAGTTGATGGATGAACATAATATAATAATACATATTAATATATGAGCGACTGCGATAAATCCTAAAATATTGAGCAGAATAACACTAAAATATTAAATAATATAATGTACACTACATACAGTAAAGGTACAGAATTTGATTACTGTAGTATGATTTTTTAGTTAGTAGAATAATTTTAATGGTATTTAACCCCATTTTTATATTAATTATATATTCGTGGGTATGTATATATATATATATATATATAATATATAAAACCGGCTAATATAGGGTGAAAGCCCTTCGCTTGTCGAATAGGATACTGGTGGTGGTTGTATTGAATTTGAAAACAGTGATGAATCATTTCTTTTGATGAAATAGTTTTAAGCGAAACATGGTGAAATATTATTTTTTTATTCATAACAATTTGTTATTAGTCAAGAAAACTACAGGGGAAATAAAAAAAAATAATAACGTATTTAAAAAACTAATTAGAACGATTTCTCTATTAAAAATCTGTTTACCTAAAAACTTCTACTCGACTCTTTCTACCTGAAAAATTGTATACACAGTACACACATATACAAAATAAATAAAATAAAAACACATAAATGTAAAACCAATATGTCATTCTTGGGTACACTCAAAATTTAAAATTTAAATATTAGGTGATCAAATTTTAATGTTGGATATTTCATCAGTGATGTTTATAATAAGAATAATAATATTAATTTAAAATAAAAACTCAAAATAGTCTCCAAGTATACTAATACTAAGTGTTAGAGGGCAGAACCAGATTTACAAAATATTTGTATGATATTATATTAATTAATTATATTATATTAATATTTGATTATGTCCTGGGCCAGTATAAATATAATGTATTATGTGGGTAAATATACACAAGTACAATATGTTATTCACTTTTACACTCTACTCTATCAAGTCGGCTATATATATAACAAATATGATGTGTAATTTAAATAATAATTAGTAAAAATTATAATAATAACAATATAATATTTTTGTTAATACTACGCAGTATAAATCATAATATTTGTATCATAAAATAATACGAGCATACCAGTATTTCTTATCATATACATCTTGTAATTTGTATGGTTATGAATATTATTATTTTTAGTTCAACAAATATTACATACAGTTAATCAGTGTTTGGCCCTTTGGCCACATGTCTCAGGAAAAATATCTATTTTGTCCTTGCGTAAATAAAGTCTTACTAGAGGAGGATATTCAAGTTTGGAGTAATACAATAAATTTGAAAAATTATAAATATAAATTTCGTGAAATCACATAAGTATCTCTATGTATACTTGTTCATAAAAAATAAGTTGAGTTCATTCTGGTTACCCCATTAAAGATTTCGATTCAGTTTTTTCTTATTCTAAATGATGGGATAGGCTAATAGTTTCTTTTTATCAATGTTTAAAATAACCAGATAAAAATAAATTAATAATGTAATTTTGAGCAAGTAGAGATTCCTCTAGAGACTATTCAATTAGGAAAATACATGTTCTATTTTTTAATAGAAATGGCTGAAAGTCAGTCACATTTGTCTGTCTATTTATTATGATACTTTTTTTTTTATCTCAAAAACCACTAAACACGTTTATATAAATCTAAGTTTATATATAGCCATTGAACATCACACTCTACATCATAATATGTTGTCAGGAAACTGAAAGGATGGATAAAGCGTGAGTGGTTTTGAACCTCAATAGCTAATAATAATATAAAATATTTATTAAATAAAAAAATAAAAAATCCTAAATATCTACTTAATTTTATAGAGTAATTTTTAATGCATATTATATTACCTACTGTTAGTTTGACATGTAAATAACAAAATATATTATAGTTGTATGAATGGTACATAATAAATATATGGTACATATAAATGGTCGGTCTATGAAATAATATTTAGGTATACTGTAAATTTCATTAGAAGAGCGAATTGTGTGTATACCATTTTAGTTTCAACAAGAAACAATTGGTTTATGAGAAGACGCTTTACCTCGAACCATAGGTTTAGTATAATTAATTTAATTAAATTATAATACATTATTAAGTGCTTTAATGGAGGTCGGTTATCAGTTAAGAGAGTTTCAATTTTTTTCAAGACAATAGTGGACATTAATATAGTATATTCGATATACGATATAACGAAAATGTTGGTTAAAACAAAATTAAGTTTTCAAATACCTATTCTAATAATATTGGTTGTTCGCCGACACTAAACACGATTCAGTCAGTCTTAAAGGTTGAAACTAAAAGACCGGACGGGTCGATCGTTGTATTTAATATTAATAGCCGACCCTCTTTATAGCGTTCAAAATGCCCACAGCATCAAGAGTGTGAGATAGAACGGTCTTCTTCAAAAGTTCACTGTCAAACCTTATAAGAATTATATTGTAATTTTTCCCATGTTAAAATAAACGTATTTTACACTGCCGGCCATCGCTCCTATATTATATTTGATGAATTTTCCGTGTGCGGAGTAAAAATAAAAGAAGATGTTATTTTTCTATTACAGTCTATAATAATTGATCGTTTAAAATAGAGACCTGACTGAGATCCCTAGGAATACACGTTGCAAGAGGCGATTAATATCTGCAGCGCTGCAGTTCGTTCTTATCCTTCTATGACGCACATATGATTCCGATCCACTTTGGATCTTTACGCCGATGACAGAATAGTGTACGTACGTAATACAATTTGTATTCGGGTAAAGTCGAATCAATACGAAAATACGATTGTGTACGTATTATTACACGACGTGAGCATGTGCAGTGTAATTACTAAAAAACCGAGTGGAAATCGTCGGCTGCTCGTTTAATAATAATAGACCGGTTAGTTCGTTATACTGTGTGCATAATACTGTGTTCTGCACCAGACCAGTGCACACCTCGGGGGGGTTTCAGCCCACCGCCGCGGGTTTCGGCCCGTCCCCAAGGGTCATTAGCTATGTAAATGGAAACACGTCACGTCGGCGACGGCGAACGACGTTCTCGCAGACCTCACGTCCTTCTGGCTACATCTATATAACGGCATTACATTTTTTTTTTTTTTTTTTGCGCGCAGAGAAGCGGCGACAGCGGCCGTGGGGACGGGGACCCTCTCGAAATGAAAATAAAAAATAAAAATCCGTCGGGTTTTCTATACTTGTACAGTATGTATGTAATTTACCGCACGATTCCGGGCAGATTGGCCGTTCAAACGATTCGCAATCTACGATCGGGACGGCCGAGTAAAATACCGCATTATATAATATAGTATGTTAAAACGGGTTTCGTAAGTACGACGATCCTTATCATTGCGTTCCATTAGACTACAACAATATTTGTATATAACGAGATTTTGCTTTTTTTTTTTTTTTGAACTCTTCAAGATTCGCCTACGCGCGAAAACCAACGTTTTTTCAGACTTCTCCGTCGTCGGTTTCGTATTATACTGCTGTATATATATATAATATAGGCAATATAGCAGCTAGCCAGTTGCTTGGTCGCGTCATCTCTAGAGAATAGCACGAATAGGTCGATCCGACCTAAAACGTAGCGATGGTCTGTGAGGGGGGGATGGAGGACAATTGTAGCCCCGGGGGATACAATGGAAAACACGTGAAGGGCGAGTGACTCATTTTTTTTTTCCTATTTTATTCTTTTACTCTTTTTTCTCTGCGTGTCCTTACAAAACACTCCGAGTGGGCAAGGGGAACTATGTATATTTACGCGTGTTACGAGTGTGCAGGGGAAGTCTGACTTGATCCACTTTAAATGTCGCAAAGAGAACAAAAGTCAACGTTGATTATTATTATGTATATTATATAAAGACGATTTAAAACATGTTGAATTTTTCCTATCGAATAACAATATCACGTTACTTCAGTGTGCTTATACATATATAATAATTGGACGTTTAAAACAACATCAGATGATAGTACTTGAGAACATTTTTTATACACGAAATCGTTGATAAATTCTCCATAAAACCGTAAAAATGTCAAGTGTTTATACAGTTTTTGTCGGCAGTGTAAGTTTTTAAGGTTTCTCTAAAATGTACAATTACATACCGGGTTAATCCGACTAACTTTTACACCATGTTGTTGATACTTTTAAGATGCACGTCTCAAGCTGAAAATTTTATTTGTAGGTTTAAATAAAATAAAAAGGTTCCTATAGATCGCATGTAAAAAAATATTGGAGATATTTAACCGTACAAACACTCTCATGAAAATTAAAAAATACCACGATAGCAATATTTCATTAGAAGGTAATGATTATGTGCATAATTTGAGTTTAAATTTTCAATTTATAAGACTAGGTATAAAGTTATATTTTTATTATGCAAAATTAGTGCAAAAATCTTTAGAGTATATATTATAAATTACAGTATAACGTAATAAGCTTACAGTGTTATTATGTGTTATTAGTTTAGTTTTAATTTTAAGTCTTGAAAATTCAATAAAACATGGTTCATTTAACATCACTTTATTCTATAGCTATATTTAAATATTTTATTTACATATTTTTTTTACAAGTATTTTAAGTCTGAAAAACGCAGCGTCGTTCAAAGGTGAACAATTATCATGTTTTCAAATTAAAAATTACTATTTTGTGCTGACGTGTCTCGATCAATTATATCAATAATATTATTGTCTATATTAAAACCAACAATTTCGAAATAAATAAATAGAAATTTAGAATTGATCTAATTATTATAAAAATAAAATCGAATCAGATGGACCGTCTATGGATATTACATTATTATAATATTTATGCGTAATAACGAAAAATTGATTAAACGCTTTTTTAATACAGAATGCAAGTTATACAAACTTAAGAAAAATGATTTTTAAGTAATGTTAAGCTATGTTTTTTCCCATATATATACTTCCAGATATATTTGTGTGCAGGAAATGGCTTCTCCTTACGGAAAACAACCGTTTAAAGCTCGGAGACTTTACCCAAAATTATTTTTAGAGATGACTATACGGCTATTGAGTAAATGACATGTCCGAGTGTATTTTTTAACAATATAACGAATTTACGTGTACTTATACAATGTTATAGAAATGATATATATATATACGTATATAATATGACATGTTGTGTCATACACCACCAAGTACACAAACAGATAATATCTTATGCATTAAATCGCAGTCAATTTAATTAAAATTGAATAATATTATTAAAATAAAAGATTGTTATTAACGATGTGTTATATATATGTATATTTATTAAACAAATATTTTAACCATAGACGTAAAATTAATTTTTAATATTAATATAATGTCGGATGTGACCTACAAAGGTTAAAAATTAAAAGGAGGTGTAATCAATCCTTTATCAACTTTAACATAATGTAATTAGTAAGGGAAATTACAGTTAAAATCATTAACGTACACATTTGAAACAAGAGAAATACAAATATGTTTAAGTACTTATACCGAATAAAATAAAATTTCTTTAATGTAATATTATATTATTTAATATGGTTATAAGGAACATATATATTTTTTAAATTATCGTTAACTTAGCATAAAAGATTTTTATTCTGGAGTCTTGAAATTGTTCAAAAGAACATTTTTGAAACTCAATCTGTGAAGTTATTATTTATATATTATATATTAGGTATAGAACTTTTCCAAATTCGTATTTATTTATTATTAATATTATGGATCCAAAAATCTAGTTTTTTAAAATTTAAAATCTATGTCTTAAAAATGCTAATAATACAGAAATGTTGAAAAAAGAATTGGATTTTTATTCAAAGCTAAACGGGTATTGGGTTTTTGAAAGTTGAATTTTTTTTACACACTTTTGTATCTGCTGCAACGTATGGTTTTATTAGACAATTTAAAACATTATACAGGTACCTACCAACAATTATTATATGTACATATTATAAATATTGGTTTGAATAATAGAGTATATTCATAATATTAATATATGATACAAGTCTGATTTTGAACACACCAGAATGTTAACATTATACAAAAACATATAAGAATATATGTATTTTTTATTAAACTGTTAACACAATAATTATAATAGTTTATAAGGACAAATGCGAGTTCTATCAATTTCTTATACACATTTTTATTTTGACTTGTTGAAAAATATGGATACAAATTGAAATGGCATCATATAAACCATATTTCATAAAAAAAATAATAATATGTACCCTTTTACCCTTTTATTAGGAGGATAATTTAAAACCAAAATTTAGAATACGGTAACTAAACAATAATGCTAATGTATCTATTGTAAATTATTTTAAACTCCAAATCACAAAAAAATAATACACTATAATTAACCGCGTATAAGTATATTTCAATAACCATAAATGTGGTCATATTTGGTCGGAGAATGACACAATAAAACTACTCGACGTTATGATTTATAAATGAGCCTGAAAAATCATTTAGGTGTACAGAATTTTTTTTTTTAATTTTTAAAAAATTCCACACTGTTTTAAGTGTACGTACTGTATTTTATACGGCACATAATAAAAGCTTTAGAGTGCGCTAGTTGGGGGTCGCTCCGTGAACTTTTGGGCCTCGTATTGATCCAGTGCCCCGTGTTGTGTGCGTATATACACCGCTGTATATACCAATGGCGGGACGTTTGCTCGGTTTTGCCTATACAAACGTTATTTTCCCGTTCTATGGTTAATTGTGCATGTATACACACACACACACACACACACACACACACACACACACACACACACACACCAGCACATACTTATACATGTTTTAAACACATACTTACACATACATATATACAAACGAAAACACATACAAATACACTTATATATACAATACATACACCATGGATATATATATATATAATATTTACTATGTTTGTTATATATTATACACATAGGATATGTCCATGGTATTTATTTAATTCGTCGACAAATACTACAATAATTAATGGAAATTAACTGTTCATCTCGTATCTGCATGATGATATTTAGACGACTGTATATAATTATTACAATAATACAATTACAATAATTATTATGATAATTTAAAAACAATAAAAGTTACTGTGACTCGAGACTCGAAAACGTTGTAGTGAGTACATTTTCTAAAAATAGATCGTATATAAAAGTTTGAGAATTTTTACTATACGTGTAGGCGGTATATATAGCTATTTCGTTCCTATAAACGAATAGTGATTTCTAATGCATTTTACGAGTTGTTCCCAATTCAACGGATTTAATGGCGGAGGGGAATAGGGAGATCGTGATTTTAGTTTGTACATCGTGACCAGCAAAAAAAAAAAAAAAATTCAAATCCCTCAGAATCATGCGATTGAACCTATAATCGCGTTTTAGATCTCATTTTCCAATACGTGTACGCCTATACTTCACCCACGTATACGCAATTCGATTACGTCGACGTTCCGAAAAAAAAACTCATTTTATCTTAGTTTCCTCCCAACCCCCATAAGAAGTTTTCACCGTTATCCACCATTCCCCCCTTCCTATTTGGAATTACTGAAAAACACGCGAACCCGTTACCCTGCATATATAATATTATCGTGATAGTTTTTTAAGAGGGCGAAAATGTTATGTTGTATTCATTCATGAGTGTATATATATATAATATAGGCTTATGAGAGACGCGCAATAAAAAAAAAAAGCAGGTACAATTACTAACACGCTATTTCATTGCATTTTTTTTTTTTTTTTTTTTTTTTTTTTTTTT